>DWAO01002547.1:0-15744 GCA_018230605.1 Heliconius congener | reverse complement strand
TTACGACACCACCAGTACCAGGATGATCCTATTCTAGGCCGGGATCACACGGCACTAGCACGGCACTATTAATGCTAGATTAAAAATTAATTTAAATTATATTATGAGGCCAGTCATAAAACAGGGGCACAAGCGTGTGACTGTAAACGTGATAGGTTGTGGGTTCGATTTCCATTCGATAAATGAAATATTTAATATTTCAATTTTATTTTATTCGCTCTGATGTCGGGGCAAAGCGCGGCGTTGAGTTACGTCACTCAACACACAATTGGCTTCGCTCGCATTCGCTTTAGTTTCTTTTAATTAGAATTAAATATTTAGCAAATATACATTTTACCGATTTAGTAAGTATTTGGTAAATGTAATTTAAGTAAATCAGGTAATTAAATATTATTTAATTGTTATATGAAATGTATGGGTCCATTAAATGTAATAACAAAAAAGATATGACAATAATTATAAACCATTATAAACAATAAATCTTAATTAATCAAAATAAAATTAGTAAAGCAAATAGCTCGCCTTTCCCACGTTTATGATGCGTTCCCGCAATGATTTTATATGTAGCAAGTCGGGGCGGTGGCTCAGCGGGTCGTTCTCTACCAGGTTCTGGAACGAGGGTAAATAGTACATGTTTCTAGACCAAATAATCTAGATCTGAGTATAATTGAGTATATTTTAACGTAAATAATAAACTTATATTAGACTCACAAATATAACTTTTTATTATTATTATCTTTTAAATGGTATTGGCTGGATATGTATGCTATATATTAACTTTTAAATGAAAGGGGCTTAAAATTTTTATAATTTTTGATTTTGTTTATAAAGTAATAATAAGAGGCCCTTTTATGGAAATTTTTTTACAATTGTTTTTTGATTTAAGTCACTTTCATTATGAGTGTGTGATATAATACATAAGAATATATATGCGTTGTTATTAAATATCAATATACATAATTTTTTATACGTTTTCTTAGCAAGTATCAATATATCATTTCTTGTTTTGATGAGCGATTCTAAGGCCCGTATTTATAAACAGCTCTCATAAATTAAATATTAATAAATGAAAACGGCATCTCAAGATCGACCTCAGACTCGGTAGCGGTTTATAAACAAGGTCCTAACAGCGCATATAAATTTAATTTTACTCGAGGCGATATATGTGTCGTAAATATTCGTTGTTATAGAATACAGATTTTATCTTTTATATTAGCCTTGTCTAGGATTAGGCATTTTGGACCAGCATTATTTACTTCATATTCGAGAACATAATGTCAATAAAAATAAAAATATCAATCAAGCTTAAGATATCGTTTATCCTGAAATTTAGTAATTATGCTTTTTAACAATTTTTTGTTTTTATTTTTTTTTACAGTAGAAAACATAAAAATCTGGATTGGATAGTAATGTTAGTCTACATAATAATTTATATTTAAATTGAATGTTAAAATTTTTATACCAAGTACCAATTTAATAAAAAGTTGTTTAGAAGAAGAATATCTTAAAGTTTATTTTACAAACAATGCTTAAACGAAGCTGTAATGAAAGAAGTTATACCATTTCAAAAAAATGTTATTCTACAAAATTTATATATGTATCTATGTATTTATGGTCTATCTGTATTCCATTAAATTGGCCTAAAATCTTGCATTTTAATATAGGTATAGATATTGTTTTTAAAATTATATAATTATTAGAAAACGAAAGTAATACAGACAAATAAATTAATAATTATGTAGTTCAAGCAGATGCAGGCGGGCCCCTATTATAGTTATTACCAACAAAATAAGTTAGAAATCACGAACATTTTCATACATCCCGGTGAGCTAATCCAAGAACAACATTAGTGATAAGCGCTTCTCCAATATATATATTGACCGTGGTGCTTTTGATAAAACACGTAAAGCCTCTCTTTAGTTACTTAATTATACAATATAACTTATGAATGAGACGTACGAAAATAAAGAAAAAAATAATAATTGTGTGACTTAAATGTTATGGTTAGCGATTCAAAAAGTACTGATTTGTCTCTGGATACTTACAGAAAAGCACTAAATCATTTTATTATGTCGATTCTTAGATATGATGACGAAACAATACTATAATTTTTTTATAGAGTGCCAAAATTATATCTTATAGATTTCCTGATAATCTCAGTATATAAATTCAAATAACATCAATAACTTACCATATAAGGCACGGCTCCCCTAATAACGTTAATTTTATTACAATACTTCGACAACGCCGCCAGCTTTTGTGAAGGACCGACCGTCCTGAACTTGCCGGTGATCTCGCACGCCGCCCAGTGACCCAGCCGGATGAAACAATAACCTGGTGTAATCATAGTAAAGGCCTTTAAATATTATCGAAATGCGAGAGAAATATAAGTCCATGAGAGAATGTAGGGAACCTGAGAACCTACTGTTAAGACACTTTGTTTCCATTTCCCTCGAATTCTCGAGGCGTTGCGTGTTGATTGACTGAATTCAACGCCGCGCTTTGATGTTGAGCAAGGAAATGAAAATATTAAATATTTTATTCCCCTGAGTGGTAATCGAACCGACCATCGCGTTTACAGTTGCACGCATATATGTACATGTACATATTACTTTATCAATCGCTGGCAAAACACAGCGCGGCGTTGAGTTCTGCCATTCGACTTTCTGCAATAGAGAAAGAAACAATAGGTCCTTTCCCGCTGTGCAGGATAAAGCGTTAAAATATAAGTACCAACTATAAACAAACCTGAACAATAAGAATCCCAACCAGCTTCATGATAAGACTGCTTCACATCAAATGGAATACTCAATTTCATAAAATTTACACCCTCTTCTAATTTCTTGCATTTACGTTCAGAGAAGAATTCATATAAGCTAAAAGAAAAAAAATATACAAAAAAATTAACAGGCAGATGGTAGCTACAGATTTGTATTAAAGCCCACGCTTGATCAGCATCAAAAGATCTTAAACAAACTATTTACACAATTTTAACTTTAAAATATGTCGCATAAAAATATATATTTATAATTCAAATGCATCTTTATATTAATAAACAAAAAAAAATGTTTTCTCAGCTTCACGCTGTATCCTGAGTGAAGCAGAGTACGCAGAATGAACCTGGTGTAAGACACTTCGCTCCCCACTTTCGGCCGAATTCTGACGTTGCGTGGTGAGTGGCGGAGCTCAACGCTGCGCTTTGTCTCGACACCAGAGCGAAAGAATGAAAATAAGAATCTAAGAAGAAAAATGTAATAAAAACAAGGAAAAACATTATTAGATAATAATGATGGTTTTTCATTATTATTATATAAAAATTCATGGATTGGATTTTTGTACTTTAACTTCAATCAATAACTTTAAAAATTAATAAAGTAGATGATTAGAGTAGAGAGGCCGTCGTGGCGCAGCGGCACGAGCGTGCGACTGTAAATGCAACAGGTAGTGGGTTCGATTTCCACTCGGGGGGAATGAAATGCTTATGTAGGCCAAGCTCAGCGTTGCTTCCCGCCGCTTTTCTACCTACTCTTCTATATTCGGGATAGAGCGTGAAACCACTCAGACAGCCTTTAGCCTAGCCTAAAATATATAAAATAAATACCCTTACTCTTGAAGCGCATTCGATTTCCAAACTTCATCAAAAGTCAATTTCCGTCTCATTTCATGTGATATATATTTTGTATCAAAAATCACAGGAAATAAGGTATTCATATTTTTTTTAAACATATAATAATTCTTTGGTAGCGGCCCTATAAATTGACTATGTAGAAGTATAACGTCTAAGAACATGTTATGTCCCACAATAGGTTTATTGTATGAGGTGAGTAATTCTATAATTTGTGAAAACCCTAATATGTGATTCAATAAATTGTCTTCTAGTATCGCCATTGGTGCTGCATTTGCACCTTCCACATATTTATCTTTGTATATTAGAACCTGGAAATAAAAGAAAAATTCAGTTTATTAACTCCTTCTAATATATTTATTTTTAAATGGCTTATCACCTCTCAATTTCATGCAACTAAACAGAAAGGACTATGTAATTTATTACTTTACTGTCAATATTAGTGGATGGATAGATTGATATCAATATTTATTGCTTTATAATTCTAAAGAGGTTGTTTGGGGCAATGGAACAGCATATATGTATCTGTAAATGCGATGCTTAAGTTTGATTCCAATTCAGTGGAATTAATAATGAATATAGTAGTATGCGACTATCATCACAATGTTTAAAAATTACTGCAAATTATGTGTCATTTCCCATGAGTGGGAATTGAACCCACAACCATTGCGTTTACAATCGCATGTGTGTATCCTTGCAGCACAATAACCTTAATTTTCATTTTCGGCTATTTATTACTACTAATGTAATATATGTGAGCTTTTTGGGCCAATTATAAATTACCTTATTGCTATTACCTAAGCTATCTGTAGTAAGCACCTCTGGAAATCTATGTCTTAATTCATTGTGTACTATGTAGCGCATCACAGGATTTTCTATATCTAAATACATAGTATCTTCTTCCCCAATGGTCAGCCATCTATAAGTTCAATTTTTTTTTATAAGTAACAATGCAAATTAAGCTACTTTTCTAAGAAACTCTGTTCTCCACTTTCTGCCTTATATTTGAGACGAATTTGAACTCAACACTGTGTTTTCTGTTTCTCACTCTGGTAGAGTCAGCATAGTAAAAATATTTAAAATTCAAAATCTAAGAATATACTAACTTGGAAACTTCAGAGCAGTATTCTTGGAGTTTTCTTTCATCGGCTAATTCCATAGAATTTAATAGGTTATCAAATAAAGTTTTATCCTTCATCTGTTGCCTTATTATATTTTCTTCTGTTTTGCTAAGATATGGTAGACCTTCGTATGTGAACTGAAATTATATAGAGTAGAGATTATCATCAAGATATAAAATGTCTAGAACAGATTTTACAAAAAATATGTAATTGATGCTTTCAGTTATGTATCAACAAATAGTTGTTATATACACCTACTGTATGCAACAATATGTAGTGTCATTGTTGTTTTTTTTATTATCATTAATTTTTACCTGGTGTTGAGGCAAAACACAGTGATGAATTCTACCACTCAACAATGCACAATACCTCCAGAATTCGGTAGAAAGTAGGAAATGGAGTCTTGACACTAAGTTCCCTCTGCCTACCTTGCTATTTGAGGGATACAGCGTGAGGCTGATTTTTTGATCATTATTTTTTTATGTTAATTACAATTTTACAACACACTCTTTAAGTTGCAGTATATTAATTATTTTAGTTTATAGGACAGATTTAGTTGAAATTTACATATGTGTAAACCATTATTAAGCTTAATGTAAAAAGTTCAAATTAAAATTTTATATTACCTTATTAAAGTTAAAATTATGTCTACAAAGAAAATTAAGTGTGGAAGCTTGAAAGGTAAATGACTGGTCAATATCTCCAAAAACTTGTGGACACAAATGAAATGTATATCCCACAGCTGTATAACTATCAAGATTTCGATCATATTGGAACATTGTTAAGCCAATTTGGGTCATAATCATTTTGTTAACTTCATTCTTGATTTTGTCATATCTGTCTTTGTTGGTATCAAACAACCTGTAAATGCAATTTATCGCAATTGTTAAAAAAAAATCCTGCGATTTATCGAATTTATGAATGTAAAGTATTAGAGGAAATTTTTAGATAAATAGCTACCTGTGCTTAAACGATTCTCCAGATAGAATTGCAGTAAATTCTGCATCAAATCCAAGAAAACTTGAAAGTTTTAAGTTTTTGGTTATATTATCTAATTCATCATCAAAGTTTTTCCTTGTAATTTCCATGTTGTATATTAATTAAATATATGAAAGTAATATTTTCTTAATTCATTACTCTTATTAATGTTTATTAAATTCAAAATATTATAATAGAAAAAAACAAGTTACGAAAACATAATAACAGCACAAGCTATCAGCTGTCTTATGACAGCTGACAGTCATCATATCCAAACTGACATAACTTTTAGTGTTGTAACTTATAATACTATTTTTTTCTGGCTTGCTTGAAACGCTACAAATGAAGAACTCAACTGAACTGATTTTTTTCTCTTCTCCTAATAATCTAATATACGTAAAAAAAAATATAGCTACTTATTACAATAACTATAACGTAATATGCTATAAAAAAATATTGTTGGAACACGTACTATAATGGCCACCTTTGTAATACTATTTTCGTTTTAAGTTTTATATTATTTACGTTTTTTTACTTTAAGAAAATAAATTATATCAATTTATGTTGGTTTTCTCTTATATATTATGAACAGTTTTTGTCCTTTCAAAATATAAAGATCACGTGAAAGCAATTTAAAGATTTCGAAAGAAAAGATTCGCAAAATAAGTGGATCTCTTCTGTGCTACTATCCTGAAATAAAAGAAATTGATACTGTTTTATATTTCATTAGCCAATGGAATAAAATAAATGCGAAGCCGATAATTACCGTCAATACCTCCAGAATTCGGTGTAAAATGGAGAGCGGTCTGAGCATATTATCATAGTTTCTAGGTTCTAGAGTACCCTGCTGTGTGCGAGATACAACGTGAAGCTAAAAAAAACAAACATATTAATCACTTTAAAAATAATTTCTAGTTTTCTAGAAATAACACTCATGCACGAATACATATATATTTTTTCGTTCCCGTTACTAGTGAGAATGGAGCGTCCAACGCTACGGCCTTTTTTATTTCTCAGGACAATATTTTTATAAATTTTCTGGAGTGCACATGGATTGCCTGGCCCTAGAAAAAGGGGTTCCTACATAATTTGCGTAAACGGGCAATTTACACTCAGGTCTCCTGTTTTCATCACTTTGTTTTACTCCTTGGAGACGGCGTTGGAGACGGAGATTCACATTCAAATTGAAAAACTAATCTGTCATGCAATCTTGATTACCTCCCGGTTGTATGTCAAACAAAGTCGACATGCCAACGTATCTATAATATTGTAATACTTTGTTCTCGCTTTCTACAGCATAATTCACTTCATTATCCTTGTGTAAATAAACAGAATGTTAGCTGTATTTTTTATTTAACGTAAAATTTCATTTTATTGAATTTTTATTTCATAAAAACCTTTTGGAAATATCATATTAAAAAGTTATATACCGTATCATTACCGTAAAATTTTTGTGACGTTTTAAAAGAACAACTTTTCTAAACCGTCGCTTCTGTACTAAGACGAATGTTTGGACAATCGGTGGAAGCTTCCGATTTCTGAGTAGTATTATTAATATTTATTTTTAATTAATAAATACAGGACTCATATTAAGTAAGTTTTTTAAGTTAGCTAACGAGCGAACTATAAATATAGCTTGTATAATAGTTATGAAGAAATAAGAACTGTCGTTAAATGTAGATTGTATGTAATAATAAGGTTTAGTAAATAATAATACAGTGGTATATTATTACATAAGCATGTATGTGGACTGGGCCAAGGACGGCGTCGCGTGATGAAACTAAAGGCGGTGAAGCCACATTTTTATTATGAAATCGTAAATCACAAGTCTTCACGGAACCTTTTGCTTTAAACGTTTTCATTCAAATTTAAAAATATATATTTATACCGTTAAAGTGAAAATCTT
Organism: Heliconius congener; assembly: GCA_018230605.1. Taxonomy (NCBI): domain Eukaryota; kingdom Metazoa; phylum Arthropoda; class Insecta; order Lepidoptera; family Nymphalidae; genus Heliconius; species Heliconius congener. The sequence continues at coordinate 8,114 of DWAO01002547.1, read as the reverse complement.
ATTATGATTGAAGCATTCATTTGCCTTCTATTGTGTAGAATTGTGGTGCTACTGCGCTAAATTGTCACAGTGTTTACTTTAATAGATTAGACTAAACAGCTAAGTTAAGCTTATTAAACTCTTATTTTTAAATATTCACCTATAAACGTACTTTTGTTGATATTATTATTGCATGAATGTTAACAAACGTTAAGTTAAATTAAGTATGTTTTTGGATGTTTAAGTTTCCTCCATTGTAATATCAGATTAATCATTACAGATATATAAATAATGATTTATTTAACAATTTGGTTTGTGTAGAGTTTATATTTTGCTATACTACTAAGTTCGTTATATCACGGTAAGGGAAACCAATTAGTCCGATTAATTCGTAACAATACAGTAACGTGACGTTATATATTTATATGTTCACATAATACACTTTATATAACAAGATCTTTGTTTGCTAGGGTAATTGTATTTTGTAATTAAAGGTATAAACCATGTTTTGTTTATTAAAGTTATGTTAAAAAGTAGGTCTTCAAAAATAAAATGTCTTGCATTGTTCGACTTCGACGTTAACATTTATATCGATTATATAATATAAATTGCATAACACTGCAGTGAGAGTTTCAATCTTAGATTGTACAATATACTTACTTCCGAATTGGAGCCGTCTCGAGTCTCGGCCATGCCTGAAGCTGCATTGGTTACAACACGCGTAAATTGTTTCCATTCTTCCAGTCGCCACTTGATGGTAGACTCGGGTGGCCGTGCATTAAATTCGATTAAATTAATAAACATCGATGTTTAAAAACAAAATGTCATAAGTGGCCTTATCGCTATTAACTATAGACAGAATTTAAAAAAATAAATTCAAAAATGGAAGTAAAGAAGATGGATACCACTAGTGATGTGATAAGGAAGCCAAATTACATGCTCATGTCCTTGCAGAGGATACTTGTGTTGTTTGTAATAATGGCCAGTGTGATTGTTGTTGTTTACTATACCCCGATGCCAGGTACGGCTTTACGCATGTTTATATTTATAAAACTTGTTTATTTAAAGAGCGAAGTTATTATATTCGTCCTTTTCATATTGCTTTTTATAGGTTTATAATTTAATATGAATTTCTCTTATGAAGATTTATCAATTTAAATTTATCTTTTCATATTACAAATTTAACAATTATAACTCTATCTACCTATATCAATTGCCCTTAAATATTTTCGCAATTGTATTATTTGACTTACTTTTATGTTTTTATTACATGCCTACCAATTATTATCTTTTTTGAACGTTCCCACTCTTTGGCGCTTAAAATTTGTGACATTTTAAAAGAAAGAGTACAAGTATTAGAAGTTACAGTTAGACATATATAAAACATAGAATTTATTAAATAAATTCAATTAAAAAACATAGAATTTATTAAATAAATTCACTTAATTATATACTCTAAACATCTATTCGTTTGATATTATTTCCAAATAGCTTCATAAATGTGGGTCAGAAGACTATGCACAGTGTGATATTCAAAAATAAAAGTTAGTTAATTTATATGTAAATATTCATGTGCAACATATAGCTCTCCATAATTATAAAACCAATTAAACCTTAGCAAAATTCTTTCATATTCATTTTCTTATTTATAATAAGTAACGTTTTATATTTATTTACGGTATAAAAGATGATAATAAAACTTTTTGTTACGTTAAGTCCATAGCGTTAAAATTAAGCTTCTATTTATCCATTACATTATAAACATAGAGATGTTTATAATGTTTCACTTAATATGGGTAGCCGTTATTCTTTATGATTAAGTTTTACGACAGTTGACTTCTATTTATTATTATTGAACAAGCCAACCACTTGGTTTGCGGCAAATGGAAAATAATTGTGTTGGCGGTTTTATAGTTTGGCCGTAAATTTTAATGTACTTACTTGTACTTTCGACAATTAAATGAACACTTATTATTTAATTAACGTTATTTTAAATCGATTATTATATTCTTATTGTGATAGAAGAGTAAGTGATGATTAATGTTAAGTAGGTACTTGTACACATAAATAATTATTTCGACGTTGACTGATCTGGCTGAATTTTATCTCCTCGATTGATTTCTTGGTTGTGATAAGAAAATGCTTATAAATTACGATTAAATTCTCAGTTTAATTAGGCAAAAGTAAAAATACTAATCATATATTTTATAAAGAAATATAAAATAACTTAAATGTAACTTTTTTGTTGTTACAGAGGAATACTTCGAAAATTGTGACCGTCAATGTCATGAATTAGATTGGCCCATGATTTGCCGAGTAAAGTTGGTCATCGAGGTGTATAAAACCTATAGCAAGTAAGTATTTTTTTATTTGCCCTACAAGATTACAGCCAAATAAAATGCAGTGTTATTAAAGTGATAATCGTTGTCGTCGTTAAGTTAATGACTAAAAAGTGGAAGCTTCGACCGTTTAATAGTTCAAGATTCAAACGTTAGTGTTAGCGTTTTTAAAAAGAACCTATGGTCAATGAAGTTTAAAATATATATATTTTTTATCAGCTTCACACTGTATCCCAAGGGGAGGCAGAGGGAATCTAATGTTAAGACACTCCGTTCCCCACTTTACGCCTAATTTTTAAAGGCAAAAGATATTTCAAAACATTTTATTGCATTTTTAAATTTTTTCGTAGATCTTGCAATAACTGTGCAGAAGATGGCAGTGATTGCCCGCCGATGTGTATAACAGCAGATGGTCGTGAACGAGGAGTTTTATCGGCAAATAGGCAATTACCGGCACCGGCCTTCCATGTCTGCCAAAATGATATTCTTGTTGTTGACGTCGTCCACCGTGCGCCTGCGCATGCCCTTTCAATACACTGGCGCGGTCAACCGCAAAAAGAGACTCCTTTTATGGACGGAGCTCCAATGCTAACACAGTGTCCTCAACCTGCATACACAACTTTCCAGTACAAATTCCGCGCGTCCGCCGTAGGAACTCATATGTACCATGCTCATTCTGCTGCAGATGCCGCGGACGGGCTTGCTGGAGCCTTCATAGTTCGTCAATCACCTAGGCTTGACCCACTACGAAGTTTATACGACGTGGATGATACGGAACATACAATATTTATTGCGGAATGGGGCCACTCTATGGGTCCACTAGCTGGAGTGACATCAAAAATACCTAACGCAGAATCGCTTTTAATTAATGGCAAAGGAAACACACAAGATTCGTTAGACACTCCTTTGTCTAAATTTTTCGTGGAACATGGCAAAAGATACAGATTTAGATTGGCATACGGCGGTGGTTTTAAAAGTTGTGCTGTAAATTTCTTTGTTGATCAACATCCACTTAAATTAGTCGCATTGGACGGGCATACAGTTCAAACAGAAACGATCAGTTCAATAACTTTAGGTAGAGGTGAACGTGCCGATTTCATTTTAGATGCCAAAAAAACTGTTGGCGTGTACAAAATAAAGGTGATAGCCGATACAAATTGTCAAGAGAATTTAGAAGGTGAAGCCGAACTGGTATATAAAAACCAGGAGCAAAAAGTTCTGGTTAAGAACGAGGACAGTGATGCTGCGCTGGTGAGCCGTGAGTTTACAACAGTAATTAGTGACGAATGTGTTAGTGACGGTGTGTTGTGTTTGAATGAGGTGCATTCAGTTGACAAATTACCCGTGGAATTGGTCGCCACTATCGATGAAACTATTTATGTGCCATTCAATTACTCTACACGACAAATTTCAGCAAAGCGTCTCGGTGAGTAGTTTTTCATTTGCTTTTCTTTTTTAACGATATTATAGTATTACGGGAATTATATTAAAATAAGATATTGCGGCGTTGGATTCCGCCATTCAACTCACAATGCCTCCAGAACTCGGCGGAAAGTGGGGAACAGAGTGTCTTAACACCAGGTTCCCTCTGCCTACCCTGCCATATGCGGGATACAGTGTGAAGCCGATTCATTGATTTGTTTTTATTTTTTAAAAAATTATAAGGTGATGTCACGTATAAACATAAACTTTATATGATTCAGTTTATTTTGTAGATTTTCTTATAGTATATTTCTTAGTATCTATTTTCTTATAGTATATTTCATTATTCATCTGAGATCTGCATAAGTTAAGGCTTTCTTATAAAGTTATCTTATTATCAAATTTCCTTAAGCCTAATTTCGATTTTTGAAAATAAATGTATAAAAGTAAATAATCTAATATATTTTCGCCGTGAATGTAAAAAAAATGTAATAAAATATTTTATACTAATATCTTCTTATCGTATCATATAACGTAACGTACAATTACGTACGAAATTTTAATTGAATATATAACATTCGATAAATAATAATTTAAAGTCAATTTTCTATTAAATGCTTAGAGCACACATACTAATAACACTCATTACTATATATAGATACGAGTACAGTAGTGCCAATGTAGCACTTAAGGTACCTACTTTTTACCTACTATTTATGTAGGTATTATAGTTAGGTATTGTCCTAAATTAACGGTTAATCAACCTCAACGGTAAATCAATATAAAATACATATACACATTATTATGTTCTTAGAAAAACTGCATAGCTAGTCAAAAATACTATCAAAGTTAGAATAATATTTAAAAAGAATATATTAAAAATTAACTAAACTAGCTTCACGCTGTATCCCTAGCGGGATAGTCAGAGAGAATGGAGCGCCAAACGCTCTGCATACCTCTTTCGCCTCGTCCACTGTCATCGACCTCTTTATACATGCCCAACAATTGAAATTTGGGGGCCAACCAAGTTTCTCCCCCTACCTCCCTTACCGCCCATTTTTCCGTCATAATCACTCATTCACTTGTTCTAATTCTTACCATTTACACTGATCTTTCATTCCGTCTTTTCTTCAAATCTTTTAAATTACTCGCTTACTCAGGCTTAGACCATTATTGTCACACCCTTCTTTCGGAGTGATGATTAATGCCTGTAACTCGCATTCTGATCATGCAATGACTGCATCATCTGCGTTATTTAAACTTGCTTGTATTATTCATATAATATTTAAATTGCATAAAAAATATTTGTACCCATAAAGCTTCCCCTTAATACGGCATAGAAATATTATATATATATTTTCTTGGCATAGACAGGGTACAGTACTTGTATTTTCATACAAATAAGACGATGTTAATAAGTTAATAACAATTCGTGAACGTTGGACTACATCCTGTCGAAGACATTTTAATATTTTCATAGCAGAAAATAGCTTTTTACATAACACCAAAAGAGACAGATTTGGTGACATTTAAAAAATATTTATATTTATGAATTCCATCCGTAAATGTAATTTACGAATGTATATATTTTTTAAAAAACCTTATGTAACGGCTTTGACAATCATTAATAAGTATATTTCTAAACGATTATGTAACTTTGTTCAAAATTTTTACATAATCTATATTATCTAAGTGCTAGTGCTACTATTATCAATTCACTCTAGCGTGGCGCTGTTGGATTGTATCTATCTAATGTAATAAATACGGGTTCAAATACTGAATTGCGCTATTTTATTAAAAGATAAAGTGAGCTGGATCACTATTTTTTTTAAATACATGAGACATATTTACAGCTTCACGCTGTATCCCGCATAGCAGGATAGGCAGATTGAAGCGGCGGAACACAACGCCGCGCTTTACCTTGTTAACAGAGCGAAGAAATAAATTAATAAATAATAATTCATTCATCCGTGTGGGGATCGACCCACAACCATCGCAATTACAGTCACACGCTTGTGCCACTGCGTCACATCGGCCTCAATATATAATTTATTACTATTTAAATAAGTTTAATAACAAATATAGTGAATTAAAAGTTTTTCTTTTATTATATCAAGCTTTTAATTGATTAAGGAACGATAACAACACTCACACATGATTTCGAGTTTAGAACACGCTACTACTACAAAAGGCGGCACTAATTCATTAAATTACATAAGAACGACCATAAAAATATTTAATTAGATACTAAGACTTAGAATTAATTTTATTACAATGTTAAATCTATGTAAAATTTGTTATTTATAATGCAATATACATATATAAACCGAATATTATGGCAAATTAAAGCGTGCATGAAGAAAGTGAAGTAATCAAAGGCAAGCTAATCACGACCGCCGTAACCGCAAATAATGATGTTTGATTGCCGCGTGGTGACTGTAATAGTTTTGCTAAGTCTCTGTTTTTGTTTTGCTATTTCTAGGTGTATATATATAGAGATAGGTGTGTTGTGTAACTGTAGAAATTCGTGGATACAAGTGTGACTAACTGTAAACGCGACTGGTTCTGAGTTCGATCCCCACTCGAGGAGAGGAAATATTTTTTAAATTTTATATATTAATTTCTTCATTCTGGTGTCGAGACATAGCATAGTATTGAGTTCCGCCACTGAACAAGCAAAGCTTCCAGAATTCGATGGAAAATGGGGAACGGAGTGTCTTAACACTAAGTTCTCTCTGCCTACCCTGCTATGTGTGGTATACAGCGTAACCTGATTTTGATTGTTTTTTTTTAAATCAATTTTAATAAAAACTTAACTTAACTTAACTTAACTTAACTTCACGCTTTATCCCTAGCGGGGTAGTCAGAGAGAACGGAGCGCCAAACGCTACGGTAATTTTAATAAAAAAAAATCTAATAGAAATATTATACATATAACTAATATTTGTTATCGAAAATTAGTTAGACAATTTTATATGAACTAAAAGACTTTCTACCAGACAGTCTTTTCGTTTATTTAAACAACTAATAGAGACTACATATATTGAATTGACAAACTATATATTGAATGAAAAATATTATTAATAATTATTTAATTATATTTGCTACAAATAAGTCTATTTCTATTGTATTTCAATTATAATATAAATAAAATATGTATAACAGCGATGGCGGAGTGTACCACAAACAGATTAGGAGAGATCTATCTGTCCGTTATAAATATGGATTAATGTTAATGAGGTCGAGCGTTTAATACATATGGTGTTGTGTTGAGACCATATCCTATTTAGTGAATGGGCAAACATGATGTCTAACCTGATTGAGATGTGTCCATAAAAGACATTTCATGTAGTGAAATCACTGGAATTAAAAAAAATTGAGACAAGGCTTTTGCCTTGTTGCATACTGAAGAATCGTGTCGTATGGAAATCGAACCCACAACCGACGCGTTACTGTACTCTTCTGGCTTCTTGATTAACCAAATCATATTTAAATGGTCCAGTGAAATAATACACACTACGGTGGACGGGTCGTGGCCATCCATCCGATTTGAAATTAGGTTAACTAAAGAAGAACTTTGCGCGTTGTTCTTTCAAGAGGAAAATGATGGAAAGTAATAAAAATCCTAAAATCAAATCTAAAAATCCTAAAATTGAATTTAGGGCGGAGAGAATGGAGAGTCGTATAGAGTATGTCCTGGCTTGTCACATTCTCTATCCGACTCCATTCGGGCAGTATAGCCGTATATGGATTTCCTTATGACAAAAAAAGGCCCCGTAGCAAACGACATTGTACCTTAAAACCTTGCATTCTATGAGAAAGGCAATGCAATTGCAAGTAAATGGCTTCAATATTATTAAGTTATAAAAACTTTAGTTATTTATTTAAAATTTAAATATTTCAAGTTAAATTACTGTATACAAAGCTAAATATAGTTTACAGTCACTTATTTTTTTACCACATTCACTTTATGGAATTATTTCCTTTATTTATTTAAATTTTAAAATGTATTTTTTATTAATTGATAAGTATGTTAATATTTTATATTTTATCAAATTTATTGACCTCGTTATAATATATGTTCTATAATTAACTTTCACTTTCGTTACACAAAGTCGAATAGAGACATCTTATGTCAGACAGACAGACCTTAGTGTTATAAAAGAACATTATTTTAAAATTAATAAATAGAAATAAAAAAATTATAACTGCTAGGATTTTTCTACGTAGGCGAAATCCTTTTAAATTGGCGTTTTTTCTTAATGGTAACTCAGCTTCACGCTGTATCCCGCACACTGCAGGGTAGTTCTAGTATTAATACACTCCGTTCCCCACTTTCCGCCGAGTTCTGGAGGCATTGCGTGTTGAGTGACG
>DWAO01002546.1:0-15748 GCA_018230605.1 Heliconius congener | reverse complement strand
CTCGAGTGGGGATCGAACCCACAACCAGTCGGTTTTACAGTCACACTTCGTGCCAATGCGCTACGAATGGCCTCAGTTGTATTGTAAATTGAATATATTTCATATAGAAAACATGCTATGGTTCTTAGCCTTCAATATATTTTTTTTATAACGCGGAATACAGCCTTAAATATATATATATATATATATTGAAAAATTTATCACACAGCAGAGTAGGCAGATAGAACCTAGTGTTAAGACACTCTATTTCCCACTTTTCGCCGAGATCTCAACGCCGCGTTTTGCTTTTCATTTCCTCGCGTGGGGATCGAACCCACAATCAGTCGATTTTACAGTCACACTGTGCCACTGCGCCACGACTGGCCACTGACTGGTATATATTAGTTATATTTTTTTATTTTCATACATTATTTAAAACACTTACCAGCTCATTTATTTTAGATTTTAACAAAATATTCTTAAAAAGCACCTACTAGCCACAAATATTTATTTATTTATGCATGTACCTAATACAATAATATATCTTATTTATGCAATTAAAATGTTAAGTTTTGATTTAAAATATAAACTGTACATTTAAAATTTTAAATATAAAACTTTTAAACGAACACTTTCCACATCACAATCCCGCATAGTTTCCTTTTATTTCTTTATTTAAATTTGATAAAACATAGAGTGGCAGAAACTCATAAAGCTAGCATAAATTTAAAATTATAATTTTTTGCTTCATCTTCACACTGTGTCCCGCACTCAGCGGGGTAGGTACCTAGTGTTAAGATATTCCGTTTCCCAATTTCCGCCGAATTCTCAAGGCATTGAGTGCTGAGTGGCGAAACTCAACGCCGCGGTTTTACTCATAACACCAGAGCGAAGAAATGGTAATATAAATTTAAATAAATATTTAATTTCCTCGAGTGGGGATCGAAGCTACAATTAGCCACGTTTACTCACACTTTTTAGTCACACTCTGTGCCTTTGCACTGGCCTGTCTGTCTGTTGTGAGTGGCGGAACTGAACGCCGCGTCTTGCGTCAAACTTAACTATGTAAAGCATAAAAGGAATATAATTTTAATTAAATACAATGTTTGACTAACTTGCGTCTCTTTTATTTAAGCCTGTAATTTCATGATTTTTCTATGTAATAAATCCCATCGTGAACAAAGCTAGGGATTATTATTCAGAAGCCTGAGGCCACTTAACAATTTTTACACAATTTAGTTTACGAAAACCTGCTGATATTATCTGATGTACGAATATATAGTATGCTGTCATAATACATTATAAAAAAATGTATGTTTCAGTAAATACTCAATTTTTTAATTAATATCAATTCACATCAGCTTCACGCTGTATCCCGCACACAGTAGGGTAAAAACTAGTATAAAACACTTCGTTCGCCACTTGCTGCCGAATTCTAGAGGTATTGCGTGTGGAGTGGCAGAAATCAACGCCGCGCTTTGCCTCAAGACCAGAGCGAAGAAATGGAAATATAAATTTTAGTAAATATTTCATCTCCTCGAATGGGGATCGAACCCACAACCAATCGGTTTTACTGTCACACTTTGTACTCCTGCGCCACGACTGGCCTCATAATATACTTGTATAAATTACTTTTTTTATTATTAGTTTTATTCCTATTTCTACACTGGTAAGTAAGCTGAAAAGATTATTTGGTTGAACTTGCTAATCTCAGGAACCACAGATTTTTTTTTTATGGAAAAAGACAAGGCAAACGAGCGTTCGGTTCACCTGATGGTACTTACCATACTGGTATAGTATTACCGCCGCCCACATTCTAATTGATAAAATATTTATGTATTGGATAGTGATAGTCATTAATGGAGGAATGCTGTAATATATAGAGTGAATCGTTTTGATAACTCTTTGTGCCTACCTCTGGTATATGGAATACTATACATAATTACGTCTTAAAAAATCTTACATATTTCTATTTGAGCAAGCAAAGAAAAGCCAATATATCTTCATGTATTTACCATAAAAATGTGGAGTAATCAGACAAAAGTCGGGCATAAGTCGCTCCGCTCACCTCTCTACATTTATGTAAAAATAGTATGATTTCTGATGAAATATAATATTCTGTAACGGTTTTAGAATTGGTATTTCCTAATGGGACTATGATGGTTTCGTGAATTAATTTATGGCTACTTAATTCGATCTAAATTACTGTTTACTCGCTGTAGAAATATATATAGAATTATAATTGTTCTCTCAGAGTATAAGTTCATAGATCCAACTATAAGTAAATATTTTTTCCTTTTTTATAAGAGGAAACTCAGAAACAAATCAGATAAAAGATTATTTTTCTAAAAAATGCAATTTTCCCTCAAAATGTTAATAAATTAATATGAAAATTTAGTGTTGTTATATATTTCTAACGCTAACATAATCTTAACCTCTTAAGACTTTATAAAGTTGGTTGAAATTGTTCAATCTCCGAACAATATATTTTGGCTGAAGTTAATAATTATTTTTAAATTCATAACTTTTAATACAATCACTTTCATTGTTTATGAGGCACCCCTGAAATATTGTAAGCGTTTCGATCGCGTCGTAACAGATCGCTCTAATGAGAAAAGTTGGATAAACTTTGTGAAACTCAGAAACAATGCCGACGCCCAACAATTTTCCGACACTGGACAATCAATTCAAAAGCTTTTTGCAGCTCGTGGCTAAGTTCTCGTGACGTTTCACTTTTCTATCACTCATTCTTCGCCCAAATTATTCTTTTGTTTTCTTCTTGTACTAGCCGCTTGTTTTCGTGTTAAGCCAAATTCACAGTAACATTTCTGAGTCGGGTCAATTCTTACTTAAGTCAATACTTGTCTGTATAAGCAAGTTATATATTATGTAAGTGGCATACCCATATATTTTGCCTTAGAACGCTTGTATAGCTGTGGCTACAAAGGTCAACCGCAAATTGACTCTCCTTATAGTGTTTGCTTGAATTGAAATAGAAAATGAAATTAAAAATTGAAATTGCCATTTAAATACAATTTGTGAAGTGTTGGCCGTTATTGCTTTATTCGATTTTTTCCATTATATGTTCGTAAGGCGAGTATTAGGGGACCTTGTTTTCATTTGTTTACAAAAGGCTATAACTGAGCGACGTGTTTGCCTTTGTTCGCGTAATTACATTGTTACTCGCACCCCCCGCACCTGTCACTGTCAAATGTGGTTCAAGATTTTTTTGTTTATTGTGTTTCAAATACTTTGAAAAGCATTGTCAAAAGTTTTTTTTATAAACATAGGCTTTGTAATTATTATTGTTTTTTAAAATGTATTATCTATAGGTCTTTATAAATTAAAAAAATACAAAAATAATCACACATGCACACAATCATTATGATAATTACTTAAAATCTGAAGTGGTTTATTGGTGTCTGTACTATAAAACGAAAAATTAAAAATCTTGCTGTTTCCGTTCCCGTTGTCCACATTTCCTGTTGAATTCTGAGTTGAGTGGCAGAAACGCCACGCGGCGTACTACCTGCAGCATTCGGCGGAAAGTGGGGAGCGGAGTGTCTTTACACTAGGCTCCCTCTTTCTACCCTGCTACATGCGGGATACAGCGTGAAGCTATTATTTTATAAAATTGCTGCTTATATATGCTGAACTGTAATCGTATTGAGAAGTCAATCTATATCCTTGTGGAGAGCGGATCCCTCTCATTAGGAACCCTTAGTCATTAATAGGCTACTTTACATAAGGTTTTGTTTGAGGGTCCTCTATAACGATATACAAATGTACGGCCTGTCATAATTAAAGTAAGGTATCGTTTTACCTATGTGAAAAATCAATATTGAATTTAATGTACTTTATATGTTTTTTATAGTAGCAATTCGGTTTTGTCTATTTGCAGATTCAATAAATTCCTATTAATTTAGACGATGACAAAAAAGGACGTATAGCAAGAAAGTAAATTAAAAAAAATAGATGTACGTACATAACGCGCCATGTAAAAGACATTATAAGACTTTTTAAATTCGGGATGAAAGCGAAAAAAGGCTAATGGACTGTCTGAACACTGGGTCTCGAACTTAGGATATTTCTAATACGCTAGGAATAAATATTTGCATTCTATATGGTGTCATTCTAGATCGAGGTGTCAGTAGAAACCAGATCCTTCTAATCGGGGATCTCAATTACATAAAAAAATAAAATTCGTCGAAAACCTTCCCTGGTAGTATACGTGTCGACAGATTAAGTGTTTTTTTAATTAATCTAATCTAATCCAATCTAGCTTCACGTTTTATCCCTAGCGGGAGCGGCAAACGCTACGGTATCTACATACTTCTTTCGCCTCGTCCACTGTCATCAATTTCTTCATACATGCCCTCTGGGGGGTCCTCATGCTTTTTACGTGACCTTCCTCCAGTATCTTCGTTCGAAGGTCAACCGAGGTCTCCCAGGAAAGTGGGGAATAGAGTGTCTTAACACTAGGCTGCTCTCTGCTCTGCCTACCCTGCTGACATCCAGCCAAAATGCTAGCCATCCAGAGCTCTTCGAAAGAGATATAGATAGCCAAATCTACCTCAAAGGGGGTTTGCAATCTCAGATATTCCCAGAAAATGATTTAGGCAGAGAAACAAACCTACGAGACTACACCCGCGATGGACGTTTTAAAATAGTATACGGCATGCTCTAGTATAATATTTTAAAATCAATGTGATCATAGTTTTTCCTTGATTATTTTCTAAATTGGTGCTTTTGTCAATATCTCAGCAAGGATATTAGATTGTACTCTAATAGCCTTTACCTTTATAGACGACTAAAGCAAAATGCACATCGAGCGCAATAGGGCTAACGTAATTAGAAAATAACTAGTCGTTGAAGCTTGCAATGGTAGCGATTTCGAAAATCATATATAGATTGTACGAAATGCTGTTTAGATGAGAAATAGGCACAGATTTCAGCATAAAACATATCACTTTTTTGGAGTATATAATATTATTTTATAATCAAATTACATGTCAACAAAGTACTATGTTTTAATTGGAACTCTTTAAGCGGATTAATTGACGGTTCAAACACATTGCCGTTGTCCGTGGTCAAGGATAGACTGAGGTAGATATGTCTGATGCCGGTTAAAGAGTTTAATATTTTTTTTCAGCTTCATGCTGTATCCCGCAGGTAGCAGGGTAGGCAGGGGAATCCTAGAGTTAAGACTCTCCGCTCCCCGAATTCTAAAGTCATTGTGTGTTGAGAGGCGAAACCTAACGCCGCGTTTTGCCTTAACATATAATGAAAATATTAAATATTAAATTTCATAAAACAGAGATCGAACCCACAACCTGTCACGTTTACGACACGCTTGTGCCTCAGCCCCACGTCTGGCCTCAAGAGACTTTAAAATCTCAAATGTAATATAATAATTATCAATGTGCTATGCGCGTTAATTAACGTTTCCAATTTTCACTGGGTTTGAAAATATCCCGTTTTTATTTCGAAGCCAATTTGTAATCCAATTAACGTTGAAATCAAAGAAAACACAGCATGGAGTTTGAACGTAATGTTTCGCTTAACGTAACTTTTTGACGACATTCTGAAAACAGTTTTTTTTTATTAAAAAAAATACATTATAAACTTGATCCATTCATAGTATTTGAAAAAACAGTGCATTATGCAAAGTCTACGAATGGTTTTGCTTCGTCTTGTTCATAGAATTTTTGGTCGTAATATTTTAAGTTTTCATTTGGTGCATGTTTTTGCAAGTCTTTTTTCTTTTCAAGTATTGAATGTGCTGCATATTGTCTTTTATTATGTTGTTATATAAATCAACTTTAACTTCACGCTGTATCACATATATATGCTGTATCACATAATCACATATATGTGTACAGGGTAGTCAGAGGGAACCTAGTGTTTAGACACTCCATTCCACTTTCCTCAACTACACAACGCCGCGTTTCGTCTTCGTACCGGAGCGATGAAAAGAAAATATTAATAAATAAAAGCTCATTCTGCTAGACGGCAGAATCGAACCTACAACGCTTGTGCACCTGCGCCACGACGGCCTCGGAACATAGAATATGAAGACATGAAAAACTTTATTTTATAACCAAAATCCTATTTAAATTTTGTAAATTTTTATTCTTAGTTTTTACTTAGTTCAAACCAATTTTACTCTTTATATTTGAATAGGCGAAAATACTCAAAAGTACGACGGGCTATTAATACATACTGGATTAATTTTAAGTTTCGAAAAGTTTTTGCCGAGTTCTATCGAATACTATTCTCTTTTTATGAACGAGGTTTTTCAGCTCGGCACTAGAATTTAGCCGATGTTTTATTGAAACAGTTAATTTCAATGTCGTCATGAATATTGACGTTCTTTCATGTCGTAAATGGTTTTAAGGTCTACTGAGAATACCTACTATTAGTATTTAGGTTGACAACTACTTACATTATTATTGAAGCGAATGAATGAATGAATGAATATTTTAAATGTAAATAACAGAAAGTTTTATTTATTCAATGAAATATATAAAATGTATATGTAATAAAACTTAAGGGTCTATCTGTGATTTGAAAATGACAGTGAGTGGATATAGTTGTTTACACGATACTAAAACATAATCAAAGAATTTAAAAGCGCGCGCGCGTATGTGTGTGCATGTGTGTGTGTGTATGTGTATGGTTAATTTATTAAAACTACAATTTATTATTGGTTGTCTGTTTATCATTTAAGTGTATTAAGAATTAAATGATATTAAATAAATATTCTTAATAAAAAAAAATGTCTTGAAACTAGGTTCCCATGTTTCATCTGAAAAAAATAAAAAAAGAAATTGGAGATTAACACTTAGAGTTTCTTATCAAATATTTTAGATGTTACATCATATTATGTATTTACTCGTATGACAACGAAAAATAACCAATATATGTAAGAATTGCTATTTCAGAAATGGCCTCTGTTTCCTTCATCATAATCAATCAATCGAAGTCATCTGCCAAATGTTATATTCAAAGGTCAAGCAGTTTCCGAGCGAGCGAGTGAGCTGCCATTTAAAATAGATTTAGAAAAATTATCAATGAACACACTATATTTCTAGCTATATGTATATTACACAGAATAAATTGTATAAGTTTAAAGCATCACAATAAAACTTCTATTGACGAGATTTCATTATAACTTAAAAAAAATATATAAATTACATTATAACTTATACATTACATACATTATAACTTGCTTATTAAAATTAAGTTTAAGCTGTATTCAGCACACAGCAAAGGAAACCTAAGTTAGGACACTCCGTTTAGCTCATAAAAAATCCGCAAGTAAATCCCGATTCCGCGCAAATTTCTGGATAAAAAGTCTTACTCTTATAAAATCGGTTTAACTGTTTTGGAGATTAGCCTGAACAAACGGAAAAATAGATTTAGACATTTTATTATTATGTTTTAGTATCGTGTAAAATACATAAAATATCAGCTTAAAAAAAATCTCAAAACATTACTATACAATATGTTTACTTTATTATAATGTCATGACTAAAAACAGTATTTTCTGTAACAAATATATGTTATTTCCTCCATTAACGTATTTAGTTTATAAAATAATTCAGAGAACAATTTCTTATTATTGTTTAATATAGTTTTACTTTATTTAACTTTACTATAATATGCTATCCACACACACCCTTTAACGATCAACTATTAATATAAAGTTAAATTAAAATTACTTTTATATATTTTACTGTAAATACCTTATTGACTTCACGGCGTTGAGTTCCGCCATTCAACACGCAATGCCTCCAGAATTTGGCGGAAAATGGCGAGGGAAATGTTAAGTAATCAGGAACGGAGTGTCTTAAAACTAGAGTGTCAGGTTATCTCTCACTACTTTGCTATATGCGGTATACAGCGTGCAGCCTAAAAAAATATTATTTACTTTTAAGGAATTACGTAGATAATTAAGGAAATTTTCAAAAAAGGTGTCAAGTCTACGGTCTTAAAATTATGCTGGCAGCCGCATCGAGCACTGTTAATGTAAAAAGGCTTTGTTTTGTTAATTACTGGGGCCCGGCCGCCCGCACCTGCTTTCACCACACCAGAATAAATTGTGCGCCTAAATTTCCTGTGTTTCAATTAAAAGATATTCTCGTAACCAATAGTTACTTCCTGCCCAAAATGAATCCATGCGTCAATTTTTATCCAGAAGGATCTTTTGTATATTATATATTATATTTTTTAATTAAGAGTTCTTTGATATCAACTATACAATTTTCGATTTTTTTTAATTAGACGTAAAAGAAAACACAAATGTTAATTAATAAAAAACTAAGGTTGTCATGGCGCAGCGACACGGCGTATCTAAAGGCTTTAGATGTAAATTCGATTCTTACTTGGGGAAACTTTTAATTTTTTCGCTCTGATAAAGTGCGGCGTTAACTTAAACCACCCAACCGACAGTGCCTCGAAAATTAAGTGGTGCTCGTAGGGTAAGGGAATGTCTTAAAATTTGGTTCGCGTGAAGTTAAAAATGAAATTAAATGCAAGGACGCAGAATAAATCCCACTTGACTATTAATAAACCAATAATTATATTAACTACATTTTGAGACGAAACATTACCAAAACGTGTACTAATAACACGTTAAATAATAATGCTATCGTTGTACAGGTGAGAGAAACAATTTACATCTAACGTATTTTACAATGGATATGGACGTCGTACTTTGCTTGAATAGATTAATTATGATGCTATCTTAAGATTGAACTGAGGTTAGTTGCGGCGCAGGTTGGTAGTTCGAACTACCCACTCGAAGAAATGAAATATTTTATATTTTCATACCCTCGCTCTGGTGTTGAGACAAAGAGCAGCAATAAATCCAGACACTTAACGCGCAAAACTTCCATAATACGGGATCCCCCGGTTCCCTCTGCCCTCCCTACTGGGTATATAGCATGAAGCAAAAAATTAACTAATAACATACTGTCAGACACGTTGCATATACACAGTGACATTATCACAAGTAAAAATAAATACCTAACCTGTGTCAATTCAGAAGCTATACATGGCTAGGGTGTATAATCAAATTAAGTACTCGAGAGCGTTGAGGCGCGTGCGCTATCAGGCCGCAGGCGGAAGGCGCTAAGAGGGACCCTGACGCCCCTTTATCAAACTACCTAGTTAAAAACTCTCCAAGGACAAAAGGAAATATTGTTGGCTATAATTGTTCACAAGCACAAGACGTAATATTTAAAAAAAAAATATCTTTGTATAATGTTTATGATGTGTTGGTAGAAAGAACAAAGTTTAATAAATACATTTTGAACACTTCAACTACAATTAAAAATAATAAGCCGAATATATTGTATTTAGTCTTGTTTTTATTCTTTGTCATGTAAATTCTTTCACTAGGGATATAGTCAAAGATTTTATTTAGTCTTTATTTTTATTGATAAATAATTTATCAAATATTTTATAATAATTTACTATAAGCAGGTCCATTTATCTATAGTCAGTTTTACGGGTAGAGTTTATACACTCCGTTCCCCATTTTCCACCGAATTCTGGAGGCATTGCGTGCTGAGTGCCGGAACTCAACGCCGGGCTTTGCCTCGACACAAGAGCGAAGAAATGGAAAAATAAATTTAAATAAATATTTCATTTCCTCGAGTAGGGATCGAACCCACAACCAGTCGCGTTTACAGTCACACTATGTAAAATAAATGTATTTTATAATTCCATTTAAAATTGTTAAGAATTCAAATATTTTATTAATATTACATATCTCTAAGCCAAATTGCAGAGTTTCTAATATAACAATTGTCTTACATTAAAAAACCAACATGCAAATGTTTTATAAAATAATAACAGATTTAATTTCCCAGTATATTCTATAGTACATATAGAAATGTAGTCTAAGTCGTTGTTAATACAGGGGGAGCAAAAAACAATAGCAGGACGAGTGCACGACGTATCCAGCATATGAGGCGACGTCGAGTGTACTAAGTGTAAGCGTGAATAATAGCTTCATGTTAGACGCATTGCACAACATTTTTCTGGTTTTGTAACTACATGCACGTTCAATACCGTGTACGCGGAGATAAGATCCGTTGACCCGTACGCAATATAATTATATAGTTATATGTATGAACTAGGTTTATATTTTTAGTAGTTTATTATTTTAAAAAAATTGGCGCAGGCGTGTCGCTATAAACGTATAAGGTTGAGCGTTCGTTTCCCACTCGAGGAATTGATATATTTAATATTTTCATTTCCTCGCTCTGGTAACGAGGCAAAATGCGGCGATGAGTTCCGTCACGTAACACGGAACGCCTCCAGAATTCAGCAGAAAATAGAAAAGAAAAGTCTTCTAATGGGAACGGAGGGTTCTCTCTGTTTAGCCATACCTGAGATAGTGAGAAATTTAAAAAAATAATAAAAAAATGCAAAAAGCTCTTTGTAAAGTGAAAGCTTTAAAGGATTTTCTTGAACATTAAATTGAAGACCAAATTATTTAAGAAAAGCACTTCTGACCTCGAGAATGTTTAATGATAATTCAATTTTCAGATGGAATCGTAACAAAGTAATGGCGAGTCAGATCTTGCTCTCATCTCATAATAAAAAATCCGATTTTAATTTTTAACAACCTTGTAAAATCTGATTTGTTTTTGGGACCAAGAAAAATTAAAGTAAGACTTACAGGATATCCTTCTGTCTGTCTGTCAAAATCATTTAGCTCAAGATCACGTGGAGATATCAATCTAAAACTAACTGATTAAATATTAAAAAAATGAAGTGTAGAAAAAATTAAGATATAATATTTCACGGTTTACTTACAAAATGCAGCGAAAACGATGCAAAAAAAAATGTTCTGATTGCATTGACTTAGAAGCTTTTCTTTGTACTCTAAGCACTGTAACCATATTTGATAATAATTGCTGCTTGATACCTCAACGCGATCTTGAGATAAACGGTCTTGACAGATGAATAGACAGTAATATACAAATTAGATAGAGTCAGTGACAGTGAGTTGTCCTAAACGAGTTCCCTTTTTATCTTTCAAGAAACGCAACCCTAAAAAACATATTTTAGTTAACCATTCAATTTTATCGGCAAATAAACAAATGCGCTACGCCGGTGAACAAAACGAGGACAAACAGTAGAGTTGTGGACTGATAGAACTATTTCTGTGCAAGTACACAGGGTATAAAGTTTTATCAATCGTCGCTTGACGATTCCCCGTAATGGACACACACTCAATTAGCTTTTATTGCGGCGGCGTCGTTCAATTTAACGCGTAACTGCGGCCGCACTTGACTGCCCCGCCTATTTGTTTTTGTATATATCCAGTTTTTTTGTAGAATCCTTTGATAAATTAGACTTTCATTTTAAATTCTGGCTCGCTGTTTAAGTTGGAGTGCCAATTCAAACGTTACTGTTGCTGTTATTAAAAGTTACATTTAAAACGATTTTTCAGACGAGTTGTTAAATATGTTTTTGAAGTTTTCGCTAAAATAAGTGGAAAATGTATATAACAATCACGCTATACAATTTAATTTGTATCAATTTTAACATTGTTTTTACTAATTTCCTATAAGCCTTAACCTTAACCTTTTCGCGAAAATTCAATAATAATTCATAGCCGAGTGTAATTATTCGTACAGTAGAAACCTAAGCGGGCGTCTATTTCCACCACTCACCACTCAGTGTCTCAAATTTGAACTACAAGTGGATTATGGATTGTTTTGATACTAGGTTTTCTCTTTTCCCACTTAGCTCAGCTCAGCTCAGCTATACGTGGAAAGCGAAAAAAGCATGAATGTGCTATAGTAATAAAATAGTAGTTTAATAGATGCATTCATACAGTTTACGGTACGTTTATTTTCATATACAGATACACACATAAAAAAAGAAACGGTAAAAGCCAATCTTAGCAGATGCTTCAATTGCTATAGTGTATAGAAAAACTTGAGTCAGGTATATCAGTACGAGTATCTCAGCGAATATTGCGTTTGCATCAATGAGCATGATTCAAAGTTCAAACGCTGGCTATATTAGTCTCGTTAACTATTTTACTCAACTTCTGAGGTTCAAGTTATGAAATCTATAAAAACGATCGTACTTCATTCAATGTCTGCGGAAAACTTGTGTTTTGAAAATATATTTTTTAGGGTTCGTTACCTTAAAAGGAGGAACGGAACCCTCATTATATCCCTCGTTATAGGCTCATTTTGTTTTCCGTCTGTCCATCTGTCAAGACCATCTCTAGATTGCGTGAAGGTATCAGCTGAAATTAATAAAAAACATTCAAGTCTACGGTGCCTTAGAGCACGATAAAATTAAACCTCAAAGTTTACACTATCAATAGATACGAGCATCGTTTATGGCGTATAATAAGACATTTTTCATCGTATTTGTAGCATTTTACCTATATAAAATTTGTTACCTAATCACAACCGTAATAGAGTAACTGCCCGTAGACCTACGACTATGAAATTGACACGAGGTGAGCGTGTTGCTTTCAATTATATATAATGCATACGTATAAATATAAATTATAAGCATACATATAATATAAATTTAAGTTTTTTAACTTTATTTGCCGCGTAATCAAAACCTAAAGGGATATTTCCGGTAGGTTTTCTATTATAAAATTTGACAATAGTTAAACCTTGCAGTAGAAATAAAGATAATATACGAAAATTGGAAAATTTACATTTAACCTACCCTACAACTTATGATAAATTTATGATTGTAGTTCATACGAAATGAATACAAATTGAAATTTGTCAAATTTATTAGTTTTACCTCGTAACCTACAATCCTGACATCAGTACAGAACGGTAGGTGAAAGAGTCCGACTCACATTTAACCGGCTGTTATAAGCTTTTCAAAATGTCATGTCATGTCATGTCACCGGGCTTTATTTGATTTATGGAATCTGAAAACTTATAGTTGATTTAATAAGCTTTTTAAATAATGTTAAAATATGTTACAAGCATATCAAAATGTTAGACTCCGTGCATTATGAGATATATGTTACCGTCGGGTTAGTCCCATCTTTGTGCTCCTGCCCCATGACGGCCACCTTGGTTTTATTTAAACATATCATCAAATTTAATATAATTAAATATAAAATTTTGCCACAAATGTCTATCGATGAGCTTAACAATGAATCTAAAATGAAATACATTCAATACAAATACAGATTGGCAAAAGTCATTTAACTAATTATTTTGTTTGCTAATAGAAAATATAAATAAGCCGCGTCAATTTTCGTTCTGTATTATGTTATAGGTGTATAAATTCGATATTTCTTTTTATTGAATTTAGTTTTATATTTAAATTACTAAACCTTTTTTTAGTTTTACGCTGTATATTGCACTTAACAGGGTAGACAGACAGACAATCCGTTGCCCTCTCAACGCCTTATTTTCCTAACATTTTGTGTTAAGTGGTAGAAGTCTACACCGTGTTCTGTCTATCACGCGCGTTGGTAACAACCAGATTGAGCAAATGAAAAGAATTTTTACCCCCAAGTGGGAATCGAACCCTCAACAGTCATGTTTAGAGTCAGACGCTATGCTGAAGCACAGCGCGACTACTTCTTTACTTATCTTTACTTTGGAAATCAAAAATAAAAATAAACTAAAATTGCAATACCCTGTAGTGGTATCCGATTTTCTTCGTACACTGAATTAGTTTCGTGTTCGTTTGCATCGCAACGTTCAAACCTTCACAATTCTTTTAAATATTTTAAAAGCATCTCCTTATTTTTGATAACATTTTCAGTTGGCGTTTCATTGTGACAGGCTGGTATTCACTCTAAGAAAACTTTATTTTCTTATCTTTTCGCCAAATTATTAAGATATTGCGTGCGGCGGAACTCAACGCTGCTCTTTGTCTACCAGAGCAAGAGAATATGGCACCTTCATGGTCATGGTCTAACTGTACACTCGAAGGTTATAAGTTTAATTCTCACTTGAATTAATTACATTCACATCATCGTTCTGGTTACAAGGCAAACAGCGGCGCTGAGTTCCGCAACTCGTAGAATTTAGAAGGGGAAATGGAGTGTTGTAACTCTAAGTTCCCCTGACTACCCTGCTAACGTGAAGCTAAAAAGAGTTATATATTTTATATCGATAACTTTTTACTGAGAATATAATATACATATAAATAATAGGTGTAGTTACAGTACCCAAATCGCTTCTTTTCATATTAAGCTTTTTCGTATTTAAGAGGTTCTTGCATATAGATATCTCTTAGATATA
This sequence comes from Heliconius congener, assembly GCA_018230605.1. NCBI lineage: Eukaryota > Metazoa > Arthropoda > Insecta > Lepidoptera > Nymphalidae > Heliconius > Heliconius congener. Next base: position 1,502 of record DWAO01002546.1, on the reverse strand, counting down.
AGTGTTCTTATATACAATTTTCTATTATTATATATTTTTCTATCATTTTATATTTTGAGGCCACTCGTGGCACAGGAGCACAAGCGTGCGACCGTATATGCGACTAGTTGTCGGTTTTATTCCCAATAAAGAGAATGAAATATTTAATATTTTAATGTTAATTGTAATGTTAATTTTTAAACGATCTGGTAAAAACGCAAAACGCGGCATTCAGTTCTGCCACTCAACACGTGCAGAACGGAGATATTTTAATGGAAACGGTGTATCTTCACACTAGGTTCCCAGGTTCTCTCTGCCTACCCAGCTATGTGTGGGATACAGCGTGAAGATAAAAAAAAATGCTGTCTCGTATGTAATGTTGCATACAATTTTTGTTTCATATTTCAAGCACCTACATACAGTACCATAAGCGTTCAAGTCCCCTTTGAACCTTATTTAGAGTACTCTAGGTGAAAAATCGTTTTACATTGTCAACAATTCCGTCGGTGACATGTAGAGCGGAATGACGTCATATAGATGTCGAGACGTGACGTTTTTTTACGTCAATGTAAGGCTTGCGAGTTGAGAGCAAGCCCTTTAGCTCAGCTAGGATGAAATGCTTTTTTAAAAGAGTCATTGGATAAGTGCCGTCTCCATCTACACCACGTTTGTTGCGTACTTCAGAATAATTTTTTGGATGTGTAGATTTAACATTAAGAGGGATGTGAAGAGGTAATAATATATGAAAGAAAAATAATCTTCGTTATCGTGTTATACATTTTTTTATAAGTTTTTTTTTTATGAAATGGAATTCGAATGGAATTTTGCATATCAAATTTTAAAACAGATATTTTCATCTGATACGTTGACACCTTTAGTTTTGGGCGACAATGCATGGTAGTTGTGTGTCGTCGTTCTGCATCCAGCATGAAATAATTTTTTCCAATGCATTCCCACTTAAAAACCCAATAAAATTGCGTATACAATATTTTTTTCCTTTAAAACTTTTACTAACAATTTATTCCTTCATTAGACAATTTATATGACTTAAAAGCTTGTCGCGAGATTTACTGGACTAGGTAAACAAAAAAATTATAAAATTTATTAAATTAAGCGCTACGCTTAATAAAAGAATAAATTAAAATATGATTTTATACTTTTATTATGCGCATGTAAATAAAAGCTCGTTAAGGTGTTTTATTTCTTATTTTTTTACTTTATTTTTAGAAAACAACTTCAGACTAACTTAACCGCACATTTCTAGAATTCTTTTAAAAATGCCTCCCTGGAGTAAAATTCCCTGATTTCATATTCAAATTCACCTGAACCCTACCCATTTCAAGTCGCTGACAAAACCTAATTTTATCGGCTTATACGTTTAATAAAAAAGTAACCTTTGAAATATTTTTAATTACGTATATAAGTAATACTAAAAAAATTGTATATACATACATCTAAAACATGTAAATTTAAATTATACAATTTTTTTCACGAGAATTTTCTCAATTCTATATTCCATTATA
>DWAO01002545.1:0-15748 GCA_018230605.1 Heliconius congener | reverse complement strand
GTGACCCGCACGCTCGTTTGCCGCGTCTTTTCCATAAAAAAAAAAAAAAAAGACGGAGAGAGTCTAGTGTTAGGACACTCCATTCTTCACTATCCGCCTGAATTCGAGGCATTGCGTATTAAACTGTGGAATAGTAAAGGCACCAGAAGTGTAAAACTTGATTCGCTAGGCTAAAACTCGAGTCACTATAGTAAAGTCTAAATGGTACCGTAGTACTAAACTATGTTTCTCCATTATATCTTGCTCTTATAGATAATAATTTTTATCTTCATTTGCACCTATTTACATATAAATTGAACGACAAATATAAATATTTTGTGCTATAGTTATGCTTATGAGTATATGTACAAATATATTTCTGATTCCTGTAAATGTCTGTAGCAGGGCATTCTTCAATCAACTTTTCGAAGAAAAGGAGGTTATCAATTCGACTGTATATTTCTTTATGTTTATTACCTAAGAACTTTTGACTGGGTGAACCGATTTTGATGATGCTTTTATTTACATAACTCGTAGATGCTTCTATGATAACAAGTGCCAACCACAGGTAGAAACTAGTGCAGATATAAAATGAGAAACTAAATTATTAAACTAGATATCAGTTACTGTATAACTAGTGAAACCTACCTAATTCACACCGAAACGTTAAATTTGAGATCAAAGTATTTTTAAACACGCAATGGCAATTTTTTAAGACTAAAAATAAACGTATAATACTAAATCTTGCAAGGTTATATCGATTAAGTCTTTATTTCGGCAATGTAGATTATTATTTTTTAAATTCACGAGAAAACTTAGTGTTAAGACATTCCGTTCTCCTTTTTGCACATAATACTCGGAAGCCTAACCGAGCTAGAAAATGACAAGAAGTATTTTTTTTGAAATCGAACTCACAACCAGTGCTTCTGGTCGCTTGGTTATGTTTATACTATTTTGTGATGTCATAATAGTACAATTCGGTCATCTTTAAGCCCGATTCTGTTTTCAATCACCACTAGATTTCCTGATGAGTTAGGATAAAATCCGGCGTTGGGTTACGCCACTCAACAAAGTATTTTTCACAAATAGACAAACATTGAAGAATAGACTTATTAAAAAGTTTAATAAGTATCGTTATTAAGTAATTTTCAATGTCTTAAAACACTATTTTTATTTTCAGATCATTCCATCGGCCGCGCGGAAAAATAATTCACTCAAAGCTTGTTTATAAAGTAAGTATTTGTTTCAAAAGAAGTTTTCTAATTATTAGTTCTAATTTAACCAAATGATTTAAAAATTGTAATTATTATACATATCTCTCTCTATACTAACAATAAAAGCTGAAGAGTTTATTTGAACGAACGCACTCATCTCAGGAACTTCAGGTTCGAACTGCGAATTTTTTATATTGTATTTTATTCACTGTGCCGATCATATTTACCTTGGGCATTTATAATGTGTCATACACAATTCTTAGTTTTTTCAGTTTGAACACAAAATATGAAGACTAATTTGGGATAATGTACGAAGCTAAAAAAAGATTCTTACTCGAATATAAACCTACAACCATCGTGTAAATACACACGACCACTGTGCCACAACAGTGTTAAACAACAGTTAGGGTTAATTATAAAATAATCTGAACCATTTTGAAATGATCTATTTGTCTATTACTCGTTTAAGTGTAAGACGTAACCTGTATAGCGATTTAGATCTTGCACAGATTTAAGTTTTGAGAGAAAAGCGAATTTATGTGTAATTAAAAAAATCACTTTATTTCTACTTTGTTGTACGTCTGAAATGAAAAATGTACAATACATTTGACTTTTGAATAAAATAATTTAAAATTTCACAAAGGCCTAGTAACTTATGACCTATTGTTAAAATTATTATTGACATGTAATATGTTCTTTTACTTACTACAATTTTTGCTTAAAACAAGTTTTCTACATTTTTTACGGTGTATTCATTTTTTACCCATTTAGTAGTATGTAGTTCATATTTCAATTCTAGAAGGATGAGGGGAAAGTAGGCAATAGCATGTCTTAACACTAGGTTCCCTCTGCCTACACTTTGGGGGGGGACAATGTACCTACGACTTGATTATCAAAAAAATAAAACGTTATAATATTTTGATTATCCAAAAAAATATAAAATATCTTCGTATAATTTCTAAACGCCCTCGCTTCCGCTTCCGTTTTCGCTAACACTGTTACCATGTTCCACGTATTAACTAGCTACCGCTACTTATTAAGCCGTTACAGACTCAATTAAGTACGAAGCGATTATTTCAATCACTATTAAAACAGAAGTGAAGAAATTTAATTTTATATTACATCTGTAAATGTAAAAAAAAAATGTTGAGGCCGTCGTGGCGCAATGACGCAACTGTGTCTGTAAATGACGGTTCTGGGTTCGCTTTTCACTCGGTTGAGTAAAATATTTAATATTTTCATTACCTCGAAATGGTAAGAAGAGCGGCATTGAGTTCCGCAACTCAACACGCAATGCCTCAAGAATTCTCCGGAAAGTAGGTAACGAAAGTGTCTTAATGGAAATGAGTGGTGAAAGTGTCTTAATGGAGTGTCTTGACATTAAGTTCGCAGGTTCCTACTGCCTACTCTGCTATGTGTGGGATACAGCGTGAAGCTAAAAAAATAAAAATATTTTCAATTTATACAAAGTGTTTTTGTCAGCACTACTTTTAATGAAACCAGTTTTTACTACTCTATAAAAGCCTAATACAATTTTAAAAAATCCCAAAAGTAAAAAAATGTTTTTTTTTAAAACAAAATAAATTATAATATTATCATTGTAAAATAAAACGCTATTTGTCAAAAACGACGCACGCACATATAAACCTATCAAAGGGAAGCCGCCGCATACGCCTCATTCCAAAATCGAGTCGCAAGTATTGGCGGCAAAGTTCAAAGTTGTATTCTTAACCTTTAGTAGTGTTTTTGTAGTAGTTTGTGTTTATATCATTGGTATCCATGCATAACTGCGTCACATGAAATACAGTGATGGATAAACATCGTAAAATTTTAAAAAAAATAGTCTAAACTGTTGAGATATCTTGATTAATTTCTTTAGGTTTAAAATATTTTACCCTATATGCTGTTTCCGTGAAAGGGGCGCCGACGCTTCCACTCTGTATAACATTGTGACAAGGCAGAGACATTAAGCCAGTCGATTCTCCATATTCGATTCCTTTATGTATATTCAATCACGGTCAGCTTTGCGATTTCCGCATAGTATTAACATATTCCGTTCTTCACTTTCGAGACAAATTATTTCCCCGGAGTGGGTATCGAACGGACGACCTTCACTTTGCGCTTTCAATCTTTTTCATATTTAAAAAAAAATCCCAAGAGGAGTAGGATGTCAAATGCACACACAGAAACAATATATAATACTTACCGCTCTTTTGACCCCACTCCAATCAATCTTTAATCAATTTTTCATTATGTCAAACCAATTTGAATGACGCGATGCGTTTAATCATCGGACTGGGCTAATGATTGATATATTGATAATTTTATGACTGTAACGGAGCTGAGTTCTGGTTCCAATGTATTGAATTAGGTCTTGTAAGGACATTCACCTTTTGTAGAAAAAGCCATATCTTTCTATTAGTTTTATAAATACTTAAAATAGAGAAAAAGAAAATTAAGAATATCATTTATGAGGTAAAATGTATCTCGCACTCTGTATCTCTCAGGGTAGGCAGAGGGTTAAGATAATAGTGTCATAATACTTCGCTCCCCACTTGACGGCGAATTCTGGAGTCGGAGCGAATTGAACTCAACGCCGCTCAACGTCGCTAGTGTTCTAATGCATAAAAATATATCGTTATCCTTCAATGAGTATTTTTTTTTACTTTACGCCGCATATCGAATATAGAAGAATAGGCAGAAGGAAGGCACTCAATGCGTAAAGAGTAGCTGAACTCAACGCCGCCCTTGTTTGTTTACCAAACTTGTTGTGGAGGTAATGAAAATAATTCATTCCCTCAAGCGGAATCGAACCCACAACCGTCATGTTTACAGTTAGAACCTTTACATAGATTAGACTCTATGTATATTATATTAATAACAAAATATTGTTAAAACATACAATAAAATATTAAGTAAAATTTCGATTTAAGAAGAATATTCAGAGGGAACCTAATGTTAAGACATTCCGTCCCCCATGCACTTATAAATTTTCGAGACATTGCGTGACGAGTCTTGTTACCAAGCTCATGTCTAGGAAATTTAAATAATTCATTCCGTCAAGCGGAAATCGAACTCACAACCGTCAGAGCCTTTATATTAGGATATAATACTATTTTTACAGTCATAATATTCTGTTTAAAACTTAATTCTAAGTACGAGTATGTACTTGCAACAACGTCAAGTTCTCGTCAAATAACGGGGTAACCTGTCCACGATAAGCTCGGCTATTGCATAATTATAAATACCATAACTTGTATACGTTTATTACCTTATTTATTATGGAGGCTTGCTTCAATAAAGTTGGGAGAGATGGTAGTCGGTTCGATTTATAGATATTTATGTAGAATATGAGTGTATGTTTAAGTTAACGGAGAAATGAGTGTCTTAGTAGGTACTGCATCTCTGTTAGATGAGAAACGTAAAAATAAAAAATAAATGTACACAAAAATATTTTATGAAATGAAATGGTAGAAAGAAAATCGCAAATATTCTTTGCCTCATTTGACTGCGTCTGACAGCATGCAATGCAACTGTTGTAGGTTCGATTACCACTCGGAGAAATTAATTATTTCCATTTACTCGCTCTAGTAATGAGACTAAATGCCATGCTATATGCGAGACAAAACGTAAAGCTAAATAAAATAAAATAATATTCTCTTATGAGATTTGTACCTACTATCCTCAAATGTGAAAAGTACAGTTATATCGCCTTCACTACGCTACAACGGTGTTTATTTAATACGAATTTCTTACACTTCATATATAAGTATTACGTGAGAGTATTCTCTAATAGCACTCATATCCTGTAAGTCGTAATAGATGACAAAAAACGCGGTCATTCCCACTATATAAGTATGTATCTAGATCTATGATATTGCCGCAAGCGGAAATCGAACCTTTACTTAATAGATGAATTTGGATAATAATTTTAATAGTAATTCAAACATACAAAAAAATTATATGAAATTTTGATTCACTTAACATTTTTCACGAAAAAAATTTAAACTTACACTGATTGGTATTGAGCGAGTACTCTAGTATAGCGGAATAGGCAAAGCGAACCTATCGATTGTTAAAACACTCCGTTCCTTAAGCACCACTCAATTTTGAAAACGTTGCTTGCTGAGTGATGGAACTAAGCGCTGCGCTATATCGTGTTACTAGAGCGAAAAAATGAAAATATATCACTATATCGGGTGGAAATCCAACTAAAAACCTTTGCGTTTAAAGTCAGACGATATGCCGCTGCGCCACGACGGCCTCAAAATATAGGTACAATATTCATTGAAATATAAAAAAAGGTAAATTAGTTATTTATAAACAAATGTCAACCAACAGCTATACAATCGGATCTATCTACTGTCATTAGGAGCATGAAATACATTCAAAAATTGAAAAAAGACACTCCGTCGTCCACGCTGTGTCTAATTTTGAAGACATTTTGTGTGAAGGTAACAAAACTTAACAGAAACTCACTTAACTCCATATTGTTACAAAAGTAAGGAAATAAAATTGATTTACACCCTCAAATGGGCATCGAACCCACAGCCGCCGTGTCCACAACGCTTTGCCGCTGCGTCATAATGGACTTAAAATGTAGAAAATTTGTTTAAATAATAATTTAGTTATTTATAAACTAACAAATGTTAAACAACAGTTATACGACCGGACCATCCACTGTCATTAGGAGCATGAAATCAGTTCCAACATTGTCAAATTATTTTCGCTATATTGCTAATTGCTAACAAACGAAATGGGCCATTTTATTGTTTAGACGCGAACAATTAAAGTAGCACAGTGAATTTTTTTTTTGTTTAAGCTCCACGCACATAAAGCAGGGTAGCCAGAGGGAACCCATGTAAGATATTTTGTTCCCCACGCACCGCCCATTCATCGAGACATTACGTGTTGATTTACGGAACTCAACGCCGCGCTTTGCCTTCCATTCCTGCCTTACCTTCCAAACAATCGCATTTACAGTAATACGCTGCCGATTTGCACGACGGTCTCTAACTTTTTTTTAAATATATTAAATTTTGAATAAAGTATTCTATTTTTCTTTATGCAAAACTTTAGCTGCTTTACTGAAACGCCCCATGGAGAGCTCCTTATTTGTCTATAGAATACAGTTAGACTAAGAATCATCAGTACAAGAGTTAATCGTGCGATAAAGTCGTGATGTACGTCCGACTAAACATAAATCACATTATTTTTTAAATAAAATCTGCATTGGCCTCGTGACGCAGTGGGGAGGCGTCTCAAACGACGTTGAGTTCCGGCACTTGCTCCTCACTCCTGTTTCGAAGATTGGGTGAAAAATGGGAAGCGATATATAGAGACAGCGTCTAAAATAAGGCGAAGGTTGTGGGTTTGATTCTCACTCGGGAGTATGAATTATTTTAATTTCCTCGCTCATTTTTTTTAGGCCGTCGTGGCGCAGGCGCACAAGGATGTGACTGTAACGGTTGTGGTTTCGATCCCCATTCGATAGAATTAATTATTATTTATTAATATTTGAATTTGAATTAAAATTAAAAGCCCAACGTTGAGTTCCGCCACTTATACGCAACGCCTCGAAAAATTCATTGGATAGTGCAGAACGGAGTGTTTTAACACTGAGTTGCTGTCTACTTGAAGCCTACCTAGCGGGAAGCTGATTTAATTTATTTAATTTTATTTGTTCTTTTCTTGAGCAATCTTTGAACCCACTATCACCGTTCATACAGATGTAGTAACTATATTACTAAAGACTCTTAATTTAACGCTAACAATATAAGGGTAACATACATAAACACTTTGCTTGTTGAAATTTAATTGCTATATGAATTAAATTCAGTTATATAATTTAAATTCGTATGAAGGTCATTGTATGGATATACAGTAGTTACTGCAAGCGTGTTACGCACTGACGGTAGGCTGGTGGTACATTGAGAGCTAAATAAAGTAAAAAAAGTTATTTGGAAAAGTTAAAACAACTTGACATACATATCGATGGCCATTGTGACCATTTTGTACCTACATGTCCCCTCCAGAAATGTGCATGCGCATATCTCAAAAATTACTATTACACGAATTTCGTGTAACGTGGAATTTTCTCTAAGTAAGAATATATAACAATTTAATCAAGAATGATTATCTCGATATGACTTAGTTTTCATGAAATTTATGGACAAACATACATACAAATATGAATTTTAGCACACTTATTAAGAAATTAAGCTTCATGTAACATCATGATCAAATATGTATTATATTTGTTTGTAATTCGAGAAATGTCGCATATATAATATTATGTCAATTTGATAACCTTCCTTTTTGTATGTTATTGTGATGGATGCAATGGAAATAAATCACTTGATTCTGTATTTGTCAATATTACCCAGTACTTACTAAAATATAATTCTTTTGACAATTTTTTTTACAACTGACAAAACTGACATTATTATTGGATTAGGATCTTCCTTAAATATTTCTTAAAACTACAATCAATTTATAAAGGCTTATTTGAATAATTTATATATTTATTTAAGTTTGAGCTAAGTATGTCCAATACACATGGACCTGCTAACATTGTTCTAACATTGAATCACACTTAACTGTACTTTTATCAGACCAGTGGCAGATATCAAAAAACCTCATGTTTGCGGTCGGACACCAAATTGTGGCTATAAACAGCGTTTCCATTCTCAATTGTCGTACGGCAATTTCACGTTAACGTTACTTTACGTTAGTGGTATATGCATCTTCACTTAATATTTTAAAGCTGAAGAGTTTGCTCGGATGAACGCGCTAATATTTTGAGCAATGGGTTCGAATTGAAAAATTCTTCACGTCTTGAAAATTCTTTTTTTTTTGAGACTATAGCCCACTCGTATTATGTCACGCTGACTGTTTTTATTCGAATTTGAGACATAGTATATTAAAAGGCGGAACTCAATACATAGCAGGGTAGGCAGATGGAACCTAATGTCAATACACTCCCCATTAAAGCATTCCTGTTTCCCACTCTTAGCCGAATTCTTGAGGCATGAGGAAATTTTGTGTTGTGTGGCAAACGCCGCGTTTCAAGAAATAAAAATATTATATATTTCATTGCCCTGAGGGTTTCGAACCAACAAGCCTCAGGCTTACGGTCGTAAAGGAGGAGCATCAATATAGGATTGTTAAAATATGGGAGCCACTATATTTTAACAATCCTATCCAATTTGGACTTACAAGACCAAAAGTCCAAAGTAAGCGTTCTTAAATTATGCTTATTAACATGTAATTTCCTAAAATATGACCAAAAATAAAGAAACACAATGCAACAGAATTACTTATAATTGGAATTTATGTAATTTTAATATGTAATATCTTTAAAATATTATATATATTTTAAAGATATTAATACTAACTATAAAATCTGAAACATATGTCTTCAAGAAGTATTTGTCATAGTTGACGGAATATGACAGTGGAAACGTTATATTATGGCTATTTCACCCGCAATGGTTTACTGCTATAATGCTTCTATTAACTGTTACGAAATTGTTTCATCCGATTTCGTGATTTTTATGTAGATACCTTCTAATTCTGTAACTGTACTTCATTATATTAATATATATTTGTATAACTGAATAAATATTGGACAAAGCACGGCGTTGAGCTCCGTCATTCATTGTCTCAAGAACTGAGCGGAAAATGGGGAATCGAGTATAGTTTTAAGGCAGGTCATATCGCAGTGAGACACTGCATTTAAGCACTTTGGTTATGGATATTATGTCTCCAGGGAATAATATTTTTTATTTACCAGCTTTAATAGATAAAACATGTTGTTAAATTCCGCTATAAAACACGTAGTGTCTCAAAACAGAGCACACAATAGGAAAACACTGTCTTATTACCAAGTTCCCTCCCATATTGTGATGTTGTTATATTTTAATATAATATATGAGATTATTTTCTTTGATATTAAAAATTATAATAATATTATTTTTTTTACTTTTAATGATAATTATACGTATATTAAAAACGCTGTTATTTGAAGGAAAAATAAAGTATTTCCGTATGTTATAAAGGATGTGTGATGATTATAAATTAAAAGAAAAATGTTATTTACTTAAACTTGTACGAATAATTTTCCGGCGTCGACAGACATTGTGTGGTGGTGGAAGTAATTTCATACCAGTATTTAATAATATAAATACATGTTTGAAAAAAAAAACAGCTTCACGCTGTATCCCGCACACAGCAAAATAGGCAGAGGCAACCTAGTGTTAAGACGCTCCGTTCCCCACTTTCTGCCGGATTCTGGAGGCATTGCCTGTTAAGTGACAGAACTCAATGCCGCGCTTTGCCTTGACACCAGAGCGAAGAAATGGAAATATAAATTTAAGTAAATATTTCATATCCTCGTGTGGGGATCGAGCCAAAATCAGTCGGTTTTACAGTCATACTTTGTGCCCCTGCGCCACGACTGACCATTAAAAAAAACTATGATTTATATTGCATTAATAACTCTCCAACAAACATTCTTCTAAAGGGTGTACGTCATTACGTATAACATAATATTTCGTTTACATCAGAACATCGTTTTAAAGTACAACTTTATAAATTGCATATTTAACCTGTTGCAGATGTGACAAAATTCAAAATGGCAGCCACAGACGGGCAGGTTGTGGTCGCAGCATGCCGCTGGACAGACGAAGGAAATTACCTAAGAGAATTTGTTGTTAAAAATCGTTTACCAAACGTTGCTAAAATTATAAAAGGCCAGTATGGAGGTCTGGGAGTCCCAACGTTACCAAGTCCTGGACTACAGAGTACAGCTCTACTTGTATCAGCAGGGAAGAGAAAGAAGATAATAGCTCAAGCGATAAAACTCAAAGAAGGTAGACGCATGGTCAGTGTAGGGCCACGAATTGCCATACCAGATACGTATAAAGGTTATTTTGAATTATTAAGTGAAGAAGGCAGAGCTGTTAGGTGTATTGAACATGTTTCTGAGTTGGCGAGACGAAAACTTGATGACGGGTGTCTAGTGAGAGAACCAGTTAGAGTAATATGTGCTAAAACAGATTTAGATGGAAATATAACAGCGGATGGAGCAAGAAATCTACCTGCTGGTGAAGTGATAATGCCCAGAGGCGAAACGTTTTTAGGTAAAAATAAATATTTAAAATGCACAGATTCTAAAGGAGATACAATCTTACTTAGTTTGGATCAGAGAGGCAAATTTTCAGCTGTTGCTAAAGAGGACAACATAAGTGGGGTACATACTGCAAAAACTTTACTTACGAAGCGATTGCCTATTACAGTTAGACTTGTCCATGGCACTCCTCCTAGAGGTCTTAAAAGTGCAAGTCATTTTGTTCCGGAGTTGAGGCTCTTGTCTTTATTCGAAGAGGATCATGTCTTTGCACTGCCTTTGCAAAAAGAAGGTAATGCGTTAGTAGCTTTGCCTCTTGCAGCTCCTTTAAAAATGTTACGATGCAAAAATGAAGAACAAATTAAAAATTTTATGGAATTTTCAAGACTACTAGAAAAGTGTAATAGGTTACTTGTAGATGTAGTGGATCGAATTCATGTGCTAGATGGAAAACTAGGAGACCCAAAAAGGTTATTAAATGGGCCTCTTCATGCACCACCTCTAATAAAAACAGGTTACTTTTTAAGACGAAGTGTGTCATCTGATTCTGCTAATCAACATAAATACTTAAACCGACATAATCATATTTATAGCAGTCATAGGGATGAAAACAGTATTCCTGATGAGTATGATGAAATAGATCAAATATATGACTACGTAAGAGGTTTTGCTCCTTTACCTAAAAATATAAAAGCATCTTATTGCAACGAGCCCACTCGGCATGAATCCGCACCAGCCTCGCCAGCTGCCACACCAATTCATATGCCTTTGATATCGGAAATTAAACCTGAACCTCCTCCTATAGAAACTATTCCAACAAAGAAACCTTTGAACCAAAAAGCGGAAAAACGAACTCGTAAGTCTACTACTACAACGAAAGAGACACCTATTACTGTTTATAAAGAAAAATGTTCAATAGCACCAGCACCAAATTTGCCAAAGCTATATATAAAGAACAGTGTAAGCAATAATAAAGGTAGAGCATTATTGAGTCAAAAAAGTCATTCGCCAACTAAAGAGGCACCTAGTCCAGGAGCTAGTCCACTACGACCTTTAACTAAAGGGGACTCACCTATCTTCAATATAAGATACAAGAGTCTGTCAAATATTCATCAAGCAATGGAACTAGATGGTACGTTAGATTCCAGTCATTCTGGAGGTAGAACTTCTGGGGATTCGGGGAATGGACCAAAGTTACCAGAGAAAAGGTCTCGGAAAATAAGCAGACCCAAATCATTAACGAATTTAGTATGGGAACTAACAGGGTGTCCAGTGGATGCTAGTGATAAGCAAAAGTCCAGGTCTAAAAATGAGGGCTACAAGAAAATTGGTAACAAACTATCATTGGGAGCTCAGAAGAGAGTGCCTACGCTGTATCTTTAAATTTCGGTAAGTTTAATTTTGTATGTTTATTACACCTAAAGCAAAATAAGTAGATTTCTCTCCCTCCCTCTAGAAATACATCACTCCGTTCTCAATTTTTCCCGCATTTTTGATATTACTACTATATAGCGGCTTGCCGGTTCTTAGCAGAACTGCCCTCCAAGTCAACGGTAGCTTTATGTTCATTCAACGATTAAAAAGTCGAAGAAGGAGCTAAATATGTTATAAACTTACATATATTTATAAATCGAACTCAACAATCGCGTGTATAAAAACTTACCAACTGCGCCTCAATGGCGTATAATAAGTACACATATAATAAATAGATACTATTGCGATTCATCCTTAAATGTCAAAACTTTCACGGTATTAAGTTCACCTGTAGACTACGCAACGGTTAATGCCTTTTGGAGCAGATGTTAATAATAATACTTGGCGTATTCTGTTTAAGTTTAATGCGTTATTTTTTTTAATAAGGTCAGGCTCAGGGACTACTGGTTTGAATTTATAAAATATTTTTGCTTTTAATAAACATACATTTGTACATATATTTATGTTCATTTACCATATTATTCATTAAAATATTCAAATAGAACATTTTTATCTAATTAGTATAGTAGTAGTATGAGGCCATCCACGTCAGCCTAGCGGTAGAGGGTCTGACCGGGTTGCCACGGTTGTGGATTCGATTCTCATGTGGGGTAATTATTAATTTTGTTTTATTCTCTCGCTCTGGTAACAACACAGGGCTCGCCATTAAATTCCGCCACTCAACATGCAATGTCTCAAAAATCGAAATGGGAAATTCATTAAAGTGTCTTAACTCCTAATACTAAATGGCTTTTGACATTTTTTGCCAGGCTTACAGCGTGAGTTACTAAATATATTTGTTTAAATTTCATTGTACACAGTACTACAGTACTGTACATTATTATAACATTCGGGAGTGTAAAAAAAATACAAAATTGATCTTTATTTTATTTCATATTGTAGAGAATACATATAGATCAATTTTCGAAATAATAAATATTACGCATATTTTTTTAATTTGATATGTACACCTACAGCAAGAAATATTAAGACATTCCGTTCTCTATTCCGCATTTTTAATAGAAATCTTAAAGAATATAATTTATCCAATTTATCTTGAACAGCATATTGAAAATTTTGTAATTTCTCGTGATAGGCTATAGCATTACAATCATTGTTGGTAATAAATGAAATTCAAAATAAATACTAGCAAAATCGAGGACGTCGTGGCGCAGTGGAACAGCGTTTAAACGCGATGGTTGTGGGTTCGATCCCCAAATAGGGTAATTTTGTGTCTAAGTTATTTTTATGTCCGTATTTAGACAAAGCGCATTAAGTTCTAACAAACAACACGCAACGTTTCAAAAAATTGAACGAAAAATTAATTCACTAATACGAAGTTGTAAGCAACCACCTTTCATATAAAAGCTAAATGCTTCTACACAGTATAATCACTTTGCAAAATTATTTAAATGCACTTCGTTGAAAAACGACAAAGGAATTAAAAAAGACAATAATTGCGTAATAGTTCGTATATCATAGAGCAAATTTAAATAAAATTCCCATTAACCGAACTAATATAATCATGTAAATTATCTAGACATAGAAAATTCAAAACTAACTTCGTTTATTAATTCATGCGATTACTATAATTATTTACTTTTTTCTAGCCGCCTTTTTGTATCCCGCGTATTACAGAGGAGGTAGAGGGAACAGAGTCAAGCCACTTTGTTTCCCACGCACCGCCCTATATTCGAGACATTGCGTTGAGCGGCAACTTAATTTAAAAATAGTAAAAATTAATTAATTTACCCAAATGGGAATCCAATCTACAACCGTCGCGCTTACACTCAGATATTTTGCTGATTCTCCTCAACAGTATTGCCTTTCGAGCTGGTGGTAGTTCCGTTACCCTGTTATATGCGGGACATAGTATAAAGTTATTTGTTTTATTTTTTTATAAATGAAATAAATCGTCGAAATGTTCACTATAAGACACTATAGAGTGATAAGAGAATAGCTCTTCGGGACACTGTGTGGTGAGTGGCGGAACCTAACCCCGCGTTTTATCTTACAAGTAAAAGACAATGAAAATTATTTACGTAGGAGGCTAAATTGATCGTCATACTGGAAAAAATCCATTTCCAACAATATTACATATATAAATATTAAACAGACAACCTTGAACCTTCGAAGTCGATTAAAATAGCATGATTCCATACACAAATGAAATCCTATTCGCAGTTAATGCTGGAAAACATATCATGTGATTTTCCAAGTTATTACCATTAGTTAATTAGAGGGTGTGACGGCGCGCCCTGCCGCACCCGCGCTTTGTACAGTGTTTTACAAGCAGTTATTTCCTTTGAAAGTTTCATAATATTTTACAACGTTATGAAATATGATATATTTATTTGTTATGTAAATGGTTATTATGGTTTTTTAGACACGCTGAGGTTTTTTTATTAAGTTGATTCTTTGAAGTGTCTTATTCTATGTTCTATAAATAGGGCGAGAGAAATAAAATCGATAAAAATTAATGGTTCACGTGCGGGATACAGCGTGAAGCTAAAAAAATATTTACATCAATCGGAATTGAAGCTGCTATAACTATCGTAATCCAATTGTGGCACAATGTTATAGAAATATACACTTATACGTAACAATACGCCTATTTATACTTTTAATTGCATTTAAACTGTCTCTTTGAATGTATTGGAAATAAAATTACATCCGGTTCGAACAAGTCTTCTTTGATGACACATCGTTTGTGACCTTATTAGAGAAAATTGTAAAAAAATATATGATAAGCTAGAGCTGACATATCTTAAGAATGGTTCGGCAGCATTTATTTAATAAATAAAATGTTCATGTTATGTATTCTCTCTCTGTCCTTTAATTTATTTTATATTAATGTTCTAGGGGTACAAACGGGTGACTGTAATGCGACGGTTGTGGGTTAAACTCTTACTCGGGGGAATAAATTATTATTTATTATTATTTTAATTTTACCTTGCTATATACGGGATACAGCGTGAAGATAAATAAAAATTTAATATAAATAAACATTGTTTCTTTCATTCAATTTATTATACTAGAAAACCAATTGACGTAGGCGCTACCATAGCAACGTGTATGTTTATAAACATAAAAGTATGCCCAACGCCGCGCTTTGCATCGTTACCAGTGTGAGATATAGGAAATATTAAATATTTCACTTCATCCAGTAGGAGTCGAACCCATAACCTGTCGCGTTTGCAATCGCATCCTCTGTGCCATGGCTGGCCTCATCTTGACCTCTTTAGTTTATAAAAAGTAATACGGAATCCTAAAAAACTACTAATTTGGTGTGGGCAAAGTGAATGTGTTTTTATAATTAATCATAATTAGATATTCAAAAATGGTAAAGTACGTTTTTTTTTAAATTACGCATAAGGTAACACATATACGTATATATGTATTAAAGTACCTCATTATAATGACATTAACCTATTAAAATTATATGCAAGGAATACGATCGTCTTTTTCATCTTCACGCTGCATCCCGCACAGTCGTTGTCGGATACTTATGTTTTTGTTGTCTTATAATTTATATTTCTTACATATATAACGATATTTCATAATTTACTGTCGTGGTGCGTCATGTGACAGCGTCAGCGATAGTTGTAGGTTCCATCCTTACTCGGAGTATTAATTTATTTTCATTTCACCACTGAAAGACGAAGCGCGTCTTAGCTAGGTTGCCAGATGCAGAGGCTTATCAGTTCCGTAATTTCTCTGCGATCATGAACGGAATTAGAGTTTTGGTGTCCTATCCGAGATTAAACTAGAACTGTTAGTTAATGCTTGTTTGTGAAAATATTTTTAATTACGTAAACACTGAGAGTCTTATTTAATTTTAATAATTTGAATAAATGTAATTTAATTTTATTAAATCTCCTTTAAGGCTTGAATATTACATTTTCAGTGGCACGAAATGTGACTGTAAAACCGACTGGTTGTGGGTTCGATC
>DWAO01002544.1:0-15751 GCA_018230605.1 Heliconius congener | reverse complement strand
GCGAGGAGACAAACTTGTCCCATTCTACATATTATAATAATTACTCGAATAAAGCGTTAAAGTTATTATTAAAATAATTCCTATAATATATAAAACAAATTCTTATTTTTTAACAAACATAAAAGTAATAAAAAGTCAACTGAAGTTCTTATAAAATTAATTTATTATATAAAATAAATCACTTAAATCAGCTTCACATTGTATCCAGTTGTATATATCAGGGTAGGCAGAGGGAACCTAGTGTTAAGATTTTTTGTCGAATTCTGGAGGCATTGCATGTTAAGTCGCTGAACTCAACACCTTTATAAGTTTAAATAAATATTTCATCTCCTCGAGTGGGGATCAAACCCACAACTAGATGGTTTTACAGTTACACTTTGTACCTCTGCACCATGACTGGTCTTAATGTCTGATACTTCACAGATGATTTACACAGACAATTTCTCGAATGTAACAAACTAGGCTATTGACTTACCCTTCACATCGTCCCTAAGCAATGAGAATATATACAATTATACCTTCAAATAATCATATAATAAATGACAAAATAAAAATGACTCAGCAACAGTTTTAGGTAAAACTTTTTTTTTCCCAAAAGTATTAAATATATTTTTAATTAAATAAATGTTTAAAATTAGTTAAAAGCAAAAAAATCATCGACATAATTAACAAATAAAAAAGTTACATACAATGAAACTTGCATATGGGGCAAAAATGGAACAGGAACCGAACTTTTAGTGTTAACTAACATTATAAAGAAAAAAAACTTTACTGGTTTGAAATATTTCCTACTTATGTATTATGTAGAGGCCCTCATACCACCAAGTGTGCAACTCAAAACGTTTCAATTGTGCTTTTGATGCCAACTTAGAGGGAATGAAATATTTAATAATTTCAATCACTGCTTTGACAACTTGGCATTGTGCAACTTGAGTTCCAGCACTCAAGATGCAATGTCTTTAGAATTCTGTGGAATGTGGGGAACAGAAGTATCTTAATGGGAAAGGAGTGTTTCATCAGTAGGTTCTAAGGTTCCCCATGCCTTGCTGTGTCAGATACAGTGTAAAGCTATAAAAAATTACAGTGATGAAATATTTTTACTTTTTTTGCATATTTGCTAAATTTGTATGTTATATTTATATTATTGTTTTACCCTGCATATAGTAGTGTAGGTAGAGGACCTAGTGTTGAGATAGACTATTCTCTTGGCATTGGCAAAACTAGATACTGCACATCGCCAAAGCAAAGGGAAATGTTAACTACAGTTAGAAATTTTTCCACAGTGGCATGATAGCTTCAGTAAAATATTAAATATTTGCATATATTTTAATATTAGAAAACGTTAATAATAAATATTTTTGTACTTATAAAAATTAAGATAGTTTATTTCCTAGTTTTAGTATAGCATCGCGGTGTTGAGGTATGCCATCCAACACCCAATACCTCGAAAATTAAGCGAGTGAACAGACAGCTTTATCTCTAGGTTTTCTCTGTCTACTGTGCTACTTGATTATAAAACAATATTTTTCATCACAGGACGCGATGTATTGCTTAATAATAACCTTGAAATATTAATTATATTAATACTCACCAAAAGTAATAGGATTAAACATGGTTGACGATTCGTTTTCTTCAACAATACGGTCCATTGTATGTAGTGTATATAAACGAAATATTCGCTTCAAATCCCACGCAAACTTGATAACAATATCCGCTCTGAAATATTGCGAAATTGTTTTGATTAATTATCTTAATAAGATTATTAATAAAATAATTTGAAAGAAAATGTTTACATTTTTGTTTTAAATGCTTACCTTTCCAGAAACTGAAGAATAAATATTTTATATTAAATTTAATTTAATTCAACTATGACGTGTTTTGTTTCAAAAGTTGACAGTCAACATCACAGAACACATATACCCAAAGGTCAACATTGATGTTTGACAATTGACACAAGCACAGAACACATATACCCAAAAGGACACAAGATACAAAATACAGATAATCAAATTAACTAAAGATAAAAAAACTGAGCTTAAAGTAATCACGATTGTTATCATTCACAAGTATTGAGTTTATACTCCAAATTAATGTACTGGGTGCAACATTCTATTTCTATCTTAGTCCATGTGTACTTATTACAATTTACTTTCATTATTTTTCAATATAAATGTATTAAAATTCTAAATTAAAAATATTATCTAGATATATTGAGTAATAAATACTATGTAATTTTTATACATTTATTTAATTAATACGGCCTTTATTACAAAACTTTCTAGATTAATATTTACATAAATATTAAAAAGGATTAAGGAGGATTTTTATTCTTGGTATCTACTTTATACCAATACCAACTTTTTAGTAAATTCATATTTTTTTTACTTTATGTATATATGCGGGGAGCATATAACTGGGTACGCAAAGAAAATTTAAAGTTAAGACACTCCGTTCCCCACTTCGAAATCTTGAAGCATTGCGTGTTGATTGGCGGAACTCAACGTCACGCTTTGCCTCGTTACCAGAGTGAGGAAATGAAAATATTAAATATTCCATTTCCTCGAATGAAAATCGAATCAGTTACTTTTACAGTCGCACGCTTGTGCCCATGCGGCATGACTGGCATATTATTAATATTTAAAATAAATATATATATTCATTAAGACTCAAGCATAGGAAAAAAGAAAGACAAAAAATACATAAACTCGAAGTTTATTCAATACAAAACATTATAAAAATAATAAAAAACATGAAATATTTGGTTTTATTGTAACATATCACAATATATATATAGAATATCAACTGGACATATCATCATTATCATCATGATGGCTATCTTCAATGACACTATCATTATAAGAAAGCAAAGGTCTTGTTATCTGTAGTGCCTTGACCATATCCTAAAATATGAAAAAAATATATATACAAATTCAAAAAAAACTACGGGATAGCCTTTTTTGTTTTAACATTTGTCTATTTAAAATAGTAGATTTTTGTTTAGTATTAATTTGTCAATAAAAATATTTTCCTTGGATTGCCGGAAATCTATTAACAAGTGAAATAAATAATTTACTTAATCTTGTTCTGTTATTTAGATATAATAAAAATACATTTAATATATATTTTTAATAGACATGTAATAAAACTGGTAAATAAGTTTTATTAGAAAACATTTTTTGACTATTTCCAAATCAGCTTCACGCTGTATCCCGCATACAGCAACTTTACTGTGTGCGGGATACAGCGTGGCAGAGGCAGAGGAAACCTAGTGCTAAGACACCCCGTTCCCGGTGATTATTTTCAGTAGTAAATATAATATGCGTGTATATTATTATCTTTTTAAATACAAAATATGAATTCTATTAGAAAAAAATATTTAAATATTATTTTATTTAACGTATGACGAATTATTTACAAAAACGTGTTTCGCTGTTTAAATGGTCACACGGGAACAAGGGAACGTACATACAAACATACATACACACGCCCTATAAAGATAAACCTCCTTTTAGGCTCGCCGCAGTCGGGTAAAAAACGACATAACACGTATATATATTAATAAAACTCACTCTCCACCGTTGCATATCAATTGACTCTATGAAGTGTTTCCTATTTGTATTTACTAAATTCCCCTTTTTGACAGGCAAATATTTTACATGTGGCAACCCTGATTCTCTATCTGTAATAATTAAAATAGAATAAAATACTAAAAAGTTTATCATAGTATAATTAGTATTCATTGTTTTTTTAGCTTTTTACACTGTACCAAGCACATAGTAGGGTAGACATAGCAATCCTGGGAACCTAGAGCTAAGACACTCTTTTCTACACTTCCCGCCGAATTGAGTGGGGATCGAGCCCACAACCAGTCGGTTTTACAGTCACACTTTGTGCCCCTGCGCCACGACTGGGTTCGATATAAAATTATTGTTGACATAAATATAAGATGCTTTTCTCTGTTTTGAGTTATCGTGAAATGATCATTGAAGTCTTATTATAGTGTTAAAATATTACTGTAGAGCGGATAAAGTTATTTTTTTGTTTAAAAAAATAAATAGGATTTCTTGCCTAATTTTCGAGACCATTTGATTGAGAGTTGTGGGGTGGTTTATCTACCTCGACTGGGTATCAAACCCACTACCATCGAGCTTACAGTCATATGTTGTGCAGCTGCGCCACGTCGTTCTTATAATAGTGGGAACCCTGTGATCGCCAACACTTAACGAGCGTCCATCAGAACTCGTAGTTTTTTTTCAGAAGCGAGCTTCTATCGCCCCTCCCAGCCCAGTCAAGACCAGTCCAGGTCAAAAGCAATAAAGTCCATTCGAAAAAAAAAAAGGATCCAAGTAGGAATCGAACCTACAATCCTCGCGTTTACAGTTGCACGATTGTGCCCCTGCGCCACAACGGCATCTATTAATATTTTCAATTATGACAACTCGATTGGCTTTTATTTTTTTTCTATCTTGAACACTAAAATACAATGTATATACTAAGTGACGCCTACAAGTGCATCTAGTACAACCATATTATTATGATAAATTGTTCGATAAATGCTTAATTAACATTAAATGTAGTGAAAATTCTTTACAATACACACCTTTAACGTTGATTATAAAAACGGATGACTTAGCCAAAGCCTAATTAAGTTATTTTTTTTCCGTTCCACAAGCGAACGGTCGATACGACATTTTTGTATATTATTATGCCTAGATTAAGTTAAAACAAGATATTAAGGAGACGTTTATCCTTTAAACATACGCCGATAGATATGTTATCTGGAAGATAGCCGTAGACAAACTTTATCTTTTAGATATTTTACTGATATGCAAGTAAAGAAGAAATAATGCAGGTGAATTATAAAATCTGTTTATGTGGCCAGTTTCCTTATATACTAAACTACATAGGACAACATAACAATGTTGTAATGTTGTTGTTCTATGGAAAGAAACATTTTTTAAATTGTAAGCAAAGATTGAGTACGATTAAATCTGTAGAATTAGATAATGTTGATGCCTCTCAGCAGCCTTCCTAAATGGTTACCACCATCAATGGCTTCCTGTAGGACTGACACTACTGACATTTTTATGTATGATACGTTATGATATGTTATGACAGTCGTGGCGCAGGGACACAAGTTCGATTTATACTCAAGGAAATGAAATATTAAATATTTTCAGTAGTATGTTAGTGAAAAAGCGTGAAGGTATGCAATACGTACATACGTATGTCTATGGATTTTAACATAACTCTAGTATATCAACAACCATCTCGTTCTGCGATCTCATCGGAGATAAAACGCCAATCTCGACACGATAACATCTCGATACATACATATGTTATTATCTGACATTATAAAACAGCTTCTATACTATACAAGCTGTTTTCAAACTTTAAGTTTATTGTATAGAAATCTCGATGGAATGCATTTTGGAATATATTATTAATAGAAATTGAGGCGTTTGCTATAATTTTTTTAAGGGTTAAAGACAAAAAAAGTTCAAAATGTTCTTGTGAAATTCGAATTTGTCATTTCAGGGCAAAAATACTACAAGCGGTATCTATTATTATTATTTTTAAAGTTACACAAAGGCTAAAACGGTATCTTATTTCTAAGATTGAGCTTTCAATCTGTCCGTCTGTCACCAGGCTGTATATCGTAAATCGTATTTTTCACAGATGATGAAATCTGGTGCCGTATTATCCAACCGCATCAGATCATATTATATTAAATTATTATTCTTCATATCTGTTCATACCCGTTACTCGCTTTGATAGAAGACAAAGTGCGGCGATACTTAAGTTCCGCCATTCAGCACTTAATGTCTTGAAATTTGACCAGCGTTTGAGGAACGGAGTATCGTAACATTAGGTTCCCTACGCCAGTATAGCTATAGCATGAAATTAAAAAAAAATCCAAAACACTAACTTGGCTACCGTTTTTATTAATTACTCTTTACAAACAAACAAAAACTAATCACCGGATCAATCTCTATACCGCTAGGATTTTATTCAACGCGTCAAAGCGATCGTCTTGTTATTATAAAGATATGTCATACACGCTGCCGTTAGCATTTTAATTGGTGTATGTTTCTAATTAATTTTTTATCAACAACGCTTGATTTGCTTCATTTGTATATACTTAATATTCATATTTCAAAGGTTTTTCCTGATAGTGTAGGAGTTTTGTTATTGGATTGACTGTAAGCTCGATGTTTGCGGGTTCGTTCCCCGTTTCTTTTTCAATAAAAAAGAATAAATACCACGAAAATTAGGGGGAAAGTAGGGAACGGAGTGTCTTAACTCTAGTTCCTTATGCGTAACCTGCGTGTTAATTTAATTTCACAGATTGACAGCATTGTATGTAGCTTCACACTGTTTCTCGCAAATAGTAGGTTAGACAGAGTGAACCTGGGAACCCAATGCTAAGACACTCAGTTTCCATTATGATATTTCCATTCTCCACTTTCCGTCGATTTCTGGAGACATTGCATGTTGACTGGTGGAACTCAACGTCGTGCCTTACCTCGAAACCAAAGCAAAGAAATGAATATATAAAATGATTCATTTCTTCGAGTGCCAATCAAACCCACAACCTGTCGCGTACAGTCGAACGCTTGTAACCCTGTGCCACGAATGGCCACATGGTATGTATAGTTTTCATTTAAATTTAAATAAAATATTTAAATATAATAAAAAACGGTCAGTCGTGGCGAGAGGCACAAAGCGTGACTGCGAAAACGACCGGTTGTGGGTTCGATCCCCACTCGAGGAAATGAAATATTTATTTAAATTTATGTTTTCATTTATTCGCTCTAGTGTCGAGGCAAAGCGCGGCGTTGAGTTTCGCCACTCAATACGCAATGCCTCCAGATTTCGGCGGAAAGTGGAGAACAACTTAAAACTAGGTTCCTGGCATGTACAGCGTGAAGTTGATTTTGATAAAAAAAAACATATTGATATATTTTGAATGTATCGCATCTCATTATACCATTAAAATTTTATAAGTCATAAAATAAAATAGCCCTTTACTATCACGTTCCCTGTTAAGATCATAATTCGTATCGCCGTTTAATAATAATAAAGTTTTAATCGATCTTTAAACTTTAAGCTTCGTAATTTAATTAAATACAATCATGTATTGTCGGCTTAGAGTGTAAACCTGTTAACAACCTATTAAGCGAACAATCAGGAGAGACAAAAACCGTTCTAGGTACTGTACGGACCGAAATTAGAGAAACATAGTGATAAGACACTCCGTTATCCATTTTCTGCCAACGCGGAAGGCAACTTCGCGCTTCCTCGACACCAGAAGGAAGAAATGAAAATAGAAATTTAAATAAATATATCACTTCATTGATCGTCCGAGCTCGTAACCAGTCGCGTTTACAGTCACACTGAGGAAGTGGAATACTTATTTACATTCATGTTTTTATTTCTTCGTTCTGGTGTCGACGCACATCGCGGCGTTGAGTTCCGCCACTCAGCACGCAATGCTTCCAGAATTCGACGGAAAGTGGGGAACGGAGTGTCTTAACACTAGGTTCCCTCTGCCTATTTATTTTGAAAATTATTGATTTGATTGATTTATGATTTGATTTTGAAAATTAGTATTCTTTACTGTATGAAAAAGAATAAATCGAAATAGATTTTGTATTCTTTCGAATGGTATAAAAATATACGTAACAACAAGGAAAGGATCTAGCAGGGTTACACTCTAAGCAGATGATATGTGCCTTGGTGGTAGAATCAAAAGGTACAGTTGGTTTGAATCCCACTAGTAATATTTTTTACAGAGTGAACTGATATATTTAGATCACTTTTAGTATATATAAGCATGAGTATTTTATTAAACTGTTGGGCAACCAGCGTTTACTGGTGTTACTTATCGCTCCCCGTATCAATTTTACACGCCGACCCAATCAGCCTGGAAGCGTGGAACCTGGAACCTTTTTATCCGTAGTCAGAGGACCGAGGGAATCTAGTAACACTTCGTCCCCATTTACCGTAAAATTTTCGAGGGGTTGCGTGTTGAGTTTGTTAGTGGAACTTAACACCGCGCTTTGTCTACCAGAGCGGATAAATAGAAATAAATTAAAACAATAATTCTCTCGAGTGAGAATTGAACCCTACTACTAACTACCTACACGTCTGCAGGCAGCCTTTACTTACTATCACAATTAGCACTATGAATTGATAACAATTTCTTTTACATTCAATAATATGTATAATAAAATTTTATAGATAAATAAAATATGTCAAATGAACGTCAACTATCATTAGTTTTTGCTTTAAATATTATATTTTTTTTTAATCAAAATAACGAGATTGTAATTGGTTATCGCCAATTAACAAATCATATTCAAATATTTCTATTTAAGGAAAAAACTGGATAAGTACGAGTAGGACTCGCTTACGGAGGCTTCCGTACCAATTTCAGGTTTGTAGGTCAACAAAAGGTACAACTTATAAAAGTTGATAAGCTTAAGTTAACGTGCATATGGATACATTTTGTATGAAATCGACTACAAATATAAGTTTGTAATTTTTTTAATAAAATATCCATAAATTTTCAGTTTTCGGTTTTTCTCCTTTATTTGTACTATAAGTTCTCACTTTGTGCCAATTTTCATAACTGCAGATAAATGGGATGGGTAGGTACAGCTTACGGAAACAGAAATTTTCTGCAAAATGCAGCAAAATCAATATATAAATGCTAGTATGTTTTGATTGGATTGACGTAGAAGCTTGATTTTTTTATGCTTCAAGGGACCATAGATCTAAATATCTGATATTAATTTCTCTTAATTTCTGATATTAATTTCTCTTATTTCTCTTAATTTAGCTCGATACCATTAAGAAATTTCGAGATAAATTGTCTTGACAGATCGACAACAAGGTGTACCTAAGGGTTCTGTCTTTACCTTTTGAGGTACGGAACCCAAAAAAATAAGAGCATAGTTAGTAAAAATGAACATTTTATTGACACTAGAAATCGTGAGAGTGTAAGGTTTTTTATCGTGTCCACATCAGCGCTTAAGGCAATTACCAGTGCCACTTGTGATAAAGCTGTCGATTATAAAAACCTGCTGACGCCTCGACTCTAATGATTGATCGTTACTTTAAAAGTCCTAGACTTTCTTTGGAATTTAAGGATCTTTGAAGTTATCTCGTTATTTTGCGGTGGAAAACGGTTTTAAATAATTTTATTTATTTCGATGTGCATCCATAGATTACAATAAATACATAAAAAAAATTATCTGTACATTAAATATATTGATGAAATAATAATTTAAAAGTTAATGAAAAAATTAAAAAAATAGTGAATTACTATAATTTCAAAAAAGTCCTGTTATTTGATACTTTATACGTAGTTTTATACAAATCTTATATTACATATCCTCTCTTTTGAGGCTTCCAATGGTAAAGTAAACGTTAGTTGAACTTAGATTTTCTAAGCTCAGTTTTCCTTTCTGTAATTGGTATTTTAAGTGCTTGCAGTTTTTGCATTAGTCACTTGAACTAATGAGGTTTTGATATTATCTTTACCATTTTACGGCATTTCAAGATCGAACATTCTTATTACCTTTAGCAGAAATTTTATAGTGTTAGATACTTGTCAGGTGTTAATTTATATAAAAACTAAACATATTTTCTTTTAGCCTCACGCTGTATCCCGCACTCAGAGGCAGAGGCAAAAAAGTGTTAAGACACTCCGTCCCCCATATTACGCCGAATTTTCCAAGCTTTGCAAGCCGCGCTTTGTCTCGACAGCAGGGCTAAGTAATAAAAATAATAAGTACTTAATTTCCCGAGTGGGAATCGAACTTACAACCCTCGCGTTACAGTCACACCCTTGTACCACGACGGACTCTCATTAAATAATTATATGTATATATTACAGACCATGTATTCTAAGTGCTCGGAAGTTAATTATATCGAAATTATTCATATCTCGATAAAAAAAAACTGTCCAACACAAATAAACAAGATAAATAAAATATTACAAATAAATATACACCAAGTTATATAAAATATAAATAAAAAACTATACATAATATAAATTATAAACAATATTTTTTTGTACGTTTTCTAAATAAGTAAATATACATCATCTACAGATTTGAAATAAACATGTGTGAGGCCGTGGTGGGAAAAATTATACATATTTAATTTATTTCATTTTTTTGTTTCACGCTGGATCCCGCACACAGCACGGTAGGCAAAGGGAACCTAGTGTTCTGTACCCCACTTTCCGCCGAATTCTGGAGCAATTGCGCGTTGAGTGGCGGAACTCAACGCCGCACTTTGCCTCGATGCCAGAGTAAATATAAATTTAAATAAATATTTCATCCATTCGAGCAGGGATCGTACCCGCAACCAGTCGATTTTACAGTCCTGCGCCACGACTTAAAAACTACATATTTTAATGATAATTATGTGTGTTTGTATAAAGACCAAGGTGTAGTATGCTACTGTAGATGCTTATACAGTAGTAAATTTAGATTTTTCTAGTTCCACTCATGTTTGATATATCTAAATTTAAATACATATTTAAATACATACTAACTATAAGCGCGATAGATGTGAGTTCGAGCCCCACTCAGGGAAATGACATTATTTTTATTTCAACACTCAAGCAAGATAAATTGCGGTGTTGAGTTTTGCCACTCAAAATGCAATATCTCAAATTCGTTTGGACAGTCTTCTAAGACTTCTTTTGCCTTTTTCAATATCTCAACAACAAAAGAACTTTTATAAAATACTGTAAATCAAAAGTGAAATAATATTAAATTATTACATATATTGGTGTTACAGAATTTATTTATTCTTACTTAGACACAAGTTGTTAGAACACAAGTGATTTAGCTGACGCAAGACCTTATATAGCAGATTTACGATTTAATATGTTGTTGATTTATCACACATCGCTACATTATATATTTTGTAATTTTACTTATTTTCTTTTGCTTCACGCTGTATCCCGCATGTAGCAAGTTAGGCAGAGAGAGCCTAGTGTTAAGACACTCTGTTCTTCATTTTCCGCAGAATTTTGTGCCCCTCAGTCACTGCTGGCCTCACTACTCCTAATACTTAAAATAAAATTCAATATATTTAGTTTCATATAAAGCCCTCGTGGCGCAGGGGCACTAGCGAGTGTAAGCGCGACGGTTTTAGGTTCAATTCCTACTCAGGGGAATGAAATATTTATTATTTTATTTTTTTCGTTTTAGTAACGGGGCAAAGCGCGGTGTAGAGTTCCGCAACTCAATATGCTATTCTTCGAGAATAAGCTGTATATTATAAACATTTGTATTATCAACAACAATTTTAAACATCTCTGCGTGATTTTATTCCGACCGTCCAAGAAACTACCATATATTTACATTTTATGCTGCGGTTGCTTTCAACAGAACAGAAGTTAATGTGGAAATTCTATCAGCAATGTTTTTTTTTTCAGTGTATATTTAAAATATATTTTTTTCAGCACTGTAACAGCAATCTTTATTGTTTTAATTTACTTTTAATTGTAATGTGTTCTTTTGTGTAACGTATTCTGGTGGGACGAGCATACATACATCTTACCTAATAAATAACCGGGACAGTATATGAGAATTAAATTGACCAAGGGAAGTATAAATAAATAAAACGTTAAAGATTTTTTTATAATGTAAAACAAATCGAGAGAAACCTTTGTGGATATATGTAAAGTTTCATTATTGTTTAATTGTACTGTATCCAGCACATAGCATAGCATAGTATCAGGGGGAACCTGGAAGTTTATTATTATTCCCAACTTTCCACCGGGTTCCGGGGACATTGCTAGTTGTGCGGCGCTTTGCCGCGTTACTAGAATGAGGAAATGAAAATATTAAATATTTCATTTGCTCGAGTGGGAATCGAACATACAACCTGTAGCGTATACAGCCGCACGCTTGTGCCCATGCGCCACGACTGGCCTCAATAATAATAGTAATCCATATTTGATATTAATATTTTTTATAAAATCCACTAATTTCATAGAGGAGAATCGCGTAAGTATATTTTTTTTATATTTATATCACAGACAAACATAAATAAATATTTTTAACTTTAATTATAATTTAAAGAAATTGACAAAGTTCTCAATATTACAATAATTACAAGCATTTAAAAACATAGAAATGCCTTATCTAGGCAAAATATATTAATAATCATAATTTTTATGTCGATAAAATTGCCTGATGCAATTTAGTTCTGACAAAGGGACCGAACAAAAAGTAAAATTTATTATGAACTATGAAAAAACCTGTTAAGTGGGAGTAGGACTCGCCCATCGAGGGTTCTGTATAAATTTGATGATTATAGGTCAACGGAAAATACAACTTTTAAAAGTTGATAAACTTAAGTTTACGGGCACATGCACTCAATTTGCATGAAATGAACTACAAACAAAAGTTTTTTATAATTTTTGTCTACCTATATTGTTATTGCTTTTCATTTATTTTCTTTTATTAATATTGTAAATTCTCACGGTGACAGACGGACAGATGGACAACCACCATGTAATCATATAAGGGTTCCATTTTTCATCTTTTGGGGTCCGGAACCCTAAAAAGAGAAGATCAAGTTAATATTAACGTACAAGAGAACGTTGTAAGAAACGTACAAATGTATAATAGACGGATCTCATAATAAATTTCATTGGCAATTATGTATGACTTACATTTTTAACTGAGGCTCAGTATAAGGTCGTGTGTAATTCGGTTTTTTTAATCTGTTGAATTTTTTATTTGGCTCTCTATAAGGATACTGAATAAGTCCTTTTAAATATTAACTTTGTTGGTATATTTTTCTTCGTAAAATTGGCAAAAAGAATGTTCAATGTACGCCCACTATAAGACGTTTTATTGTGAGTGGTGAATGTAAACACTATACTTGGTTTAATTAAAGTAAAGGATACACCCATTTTTAAATATTTTAAGTTCTGGCTTCGACTGATATGTATTTCTACTGCACTGCAATAAACTTAACATATAATCGATACAGAGTATTTTGAAATCGATTATTTATATTGAATAAAGGTGAAAAATTTTCAAAAAATATATTAATATTTTTTTAAATGTTATATGTTTTATGTAATTTATAATTCATGCGTATTCATGCAATTACCAAAACTTTTTATAATTTTTCCTTTTTTTAATCTAACAAAAAATATTAAAAAAAATAATAGCTTCACGCTGTATTTCGCACACAGCAGGGTAAGGAAAGAGAATCTAGTATTAAGACACTCCTTTCTCGACTTTCTGCTGAATTCTGGAGACATTGCGTCTTGAGTGGCAGAACTCAACGCCGCGCTTTGCCTGGAAACCAGAGCGAAGAAATGGAAATATAAATTTAAGTAAATATTTCGTCTCCTCGAGTGGGGATCGAACCCACAACCAGTCGGTTTTACAGTCACACTCTGTGCCCCTGCGCCACTGTTATTATATGGCTGAATCGAAAGTTGTATTTCGCAGTAACGGTGTTCGTTGTTAAGGAATCTAAAGTCGAATCTCATTAAAATATTTCCCTCTTTTTAACCGACTTCTGTTAGAATAGTAGGTTATCAATTCGCCTGTATTTTTTTTATTAGAAAAGGAAAACGAAGTGATGTACCACTACGCTTTTTCAACAGCTAAAAAATATTATTTACAATAGTTATTATATATTCCATAGAAAATATTAAATTTTATGATCTGTGCTACATAACCAAAGCACCTGCTGCTGGAGACTTTGTAATTGCTGTACTCAACCAATCTGCGTGTACACGGCATTATATCATTTTGGGTCACGCTATGCCTCTTGTGGGTTGACTAGCTTGTGCTGCAGCCTTACACGCAGCGTGGCCTGATTTAGGAATAAATATTTTATTTTATTAAATAAAATATTTGGTATCGAGGCAAAGCGCGGCGTTGAGTTCCGCCACGCTACACACAACTCCTCCTCCTTAGCTCTAATTTCTCTCTACATAGTTTGGTGTGTGCGGTACACAATGTAAACTAAAAAAAACTCTTACATTTATATGACAAATAAAATGTATTTCATTCAAATATAATATAGATAGAGGCCAGTCGCGGTGCAAGGGCACTAGTGTGTGACTGTTAACTTGGCAGGTTGTGGGTTCTACTCTCATTCGAGTAAATAAAATATTTAATACTCTCATTTCATCTCTCCAATAATGAGGCAAAGCGCAGAATTGAGTTCCGCTATTATACACGAAACGTCTCCAGAATTTGGTGGAAAATGGGGAATGAAAATCTTCTATTCTAATCTAAATCTTCTCCTTTCTCTTTATGGGAATGGAGTGTCTTAACACTAAGTTCCCAGGTTCTTCCTGCCTACCCTGCTTTGTGCGGGTCACAGTGAACAAACATCGTAAACAAAAATTAAGGTTTGAAGTACGTAATTTTTGGTGCACAATCATGTTTGGTGCACAATGAATGTTTCGATATGAAAAAAAAACATAAAACAATATAAGAAAATTCGTAATCAAAACGAACCTGCAACCTTTCACTACTATCACAAAATACTCCATGAAACGAATTGATCTTTGACATTACCGTTAAATATACCAAAAACGCCACGTAATGCTTTTAATAAAGCTTATCTATTTAGCTCTCATCTTTATAATTAACTTTTAAATGAACTCTATGGGTGGTTGTAAGAATAAAGACGTTTGTAATCGCTCTACAACGGGACAATTGATAGGTTTGCGAACTAAATTAACTAATAATAGTATAATAATACAACATAATAATGTCTTATTATTATTAAAGGTATATAATATAGTTTGTTAACTTTTAAAACAAAACAAGCATTTAACTGACTTTTTAAATAGAAAGTTCTTAACATTGTGCGTTGAATGAGAATTAAAATTTGGTATAAAAATAAATATATCACGTCAAAGGCTAAGCTAAGCTAACTTTAAATGTTATGGTTGTGGGTTCAATTTCCAATTGGGAATCATTTTATATAAAAAGAACGGAGTCGGGTTCTTCCCAACTACCAACCCCGAGTGGAAATCGAATCCACGACCGTTGCGCTTACAATTAAACGTTGTGCTCATTAAAAATTGCTACAAATTATAATTACATTATAAACCATAAACATATAAATCTGGGAATGTTGTAAGGAGGCAGTAATAGAGATGTAGAGTCTAATAATATCAAATTCTTAAAATATTATGAATATTACAGGCCCCATTATACGTTTAATAAGACCACAAGTGGCAGGTATTCAGGCATACCTTTACCAATTATTGCGTGTAGTTCAGCGCGAATGAATTGTTACCAACGCCTATTGCTTAACTTATTTAGTATGCATAATAAATTGGAATATAGGACCTCTACAGGGAGTCCATATTTCGCTGTCTTTACCCAACTATAGTTAGGTATATATAGGAATTTAACTTAAATTTATCAGAAATTATGAAGAAGCAGCAAACTTAGCTAGGGTTTGCTTGATAATATGCATTAAAAAAAACAGCTTAACGTTTTTTTCCGCATAGCAGGCATAGTAGGTAGGTAGGAGGGTCCCCCTTGCCTAACTTGTTGTTGGTGTTAAGACGAGGGTGGATAAAGGTAAGAAGGACCATCTCCGTGAAGAAGAATTATTATGTGTCTATCAAAGCCACACGCAGTTAAGCTAGGTTGAAATAATAATAATCCAAACTCGGTAGGCCAGTCGTAGCGCAGCGGCACGAAGTGTGACTGCAAAACCGACTGGTTGT
>DWAO01002543.1:0-15754 GCA_018230605.1 Heliconius congener | reverse complement strand
TAATTGTAGTTTATATATTAATTGGCAGTGTCTCTATTTTATTATAGCTACATTTATGTGCTCTAATGTGTGTATTTTTTACATTATTAGGCTTGTAATTTAGGCGTTATGCCCAATTGACCTTTTATCAATATTTTCACACACAATCGTCGAAAAAATTGTGCAGAGTGCGGAGTATCTCTCCGTGGTTCTCTCTACCTTCTGTGCTATATGCGGAATACAGCGTGAAACGGAAAAAGATATGATGAAAAAATGTAATTGTGTATATTAATTGTAATATAATTGAAGTAGTTGTAAAATAAAATGATTTTAAACTTATTTTAGAACAAAAAGCTGATCTTGGTTTCCTTTAAATCAAAATTTAAGTAATTTACTTTTACAACATTGTCAGTGTGATCAAATCATCGAATTTACCATACACACCATCTGACAGCTTTAAATGTACTAAATTCAATATATTAATTACAATTCCGTATGATGATACCGTTACTTGGATCTACATATGTCCAGGAAAAATAGAAACGAACGAATTCCTTATATTTCCACGAGCCAAAGAGTTCTTGTTTGCGCTCGTTTAAATCTTTTATATAGAGTTATTTTGAAGAACTTATACCACAAAATTAATTTTCTGTAATTTCCATTTTTTTTTAGTTCTAGAAGAAAATAAAATACTATTAAATAATTGCAGATAATAATTTCACTCACTATTTAATTGTGAATGTTAACAACATCTTAGTTTCACTCGGTGGAACTGCAATTATTCTCTAGGAATGTACAATCGCTGCACCTACTGGTATGTATGTATGCATGAGTTTTGCGAATCATGCTGTTATGCTAAGAAAGTGGTGACGTCACGTCAGTATCTTGTAAACTTAGTAATTTGTGATATATTAACAATAAAAAACGTTATGTATAGCTTCATGAAAACTCGTAAAACAATGTTAAGCTATTTTTTTCAGCTTTATGGCTTATCCCGCATGTAGTATTGTAGGAAGAAGGAACCTAGTGTTCTTAACACTTCAAGGCATCAATTTTGTATTATATATTACGAAATATAAATTTTCTATATTATAATATAGTAGCTTAAGTAGAGCTTAAAAAAATCGGTTAAGTGGTAAGTTTGCACTCATTTTGTATGAAAATAACTACAAATATGTTTGTAATGTTTTTTCTCTATGGCATGCCTATCATTTTCTTCTTTTTAATTCTTTCCTTTATTTGTTTCGTAAGTTCTTACTAGTAAGAATAACTGTAGGTTGATGGGAAGTATTCTATAGGTTATGAGATTAAGTGATATAATAAATGCTCGTATCTTTTGATTGCGTGCATTTGCGTGCGTTGCATTTAGAAGCATCATTTTTTCTGTGGTTCAAGCGATCTCGATGTAGTCTTCACAGAAGGACAGATGGCCCATAAAAAAAAGATTCCATAATGGTTCCGTTTATACCTTTTGAGGTACGGAATGACCTAATGACTGATACATACATATAATTCGGTAAAAAATATATTTCATGAAATTTTAAGTAGTAGGCACTATAGCTCTATTATTTATTTAAATTTATTTATTCGTTCTGGTGTCGAGTTCCGCCAGTCAACACGCAATGCCTCCAGAACTCAGCAAAAAGTGGTGTGCGGAGTGCCTTAATACTAGGTTCCCTCTGCTTATCCTGCG
This sequence comes from Heliconius congener, assembly GCA_018230605.1. NCBI lineage: Eukaryota > Metazoa > Arthropoda > Insecta > Lepidoptera > Nymphalidae > Heliconius > Heliconius congener. The sequence goes on along the minus strand of DWAO01002543.1, from coordinate 14,082 downwards.
GGATACAGCGTGAAGGAGATATTTTTTTTAGCTCTATTTCTTAAAGAATATAAGCCGTGCCGTCGAGATAATATCATCTTAGGACACAGTAGCTCATTAATTAATGTGTATATATTAAAAATGTACATATATTTGTAGAAACTTCTTTAATATATGTATATAGTTATAACGTCCGTAAAGTATATTTATTTAAAGATTTCTATAGCGTAAGCGTAGAGATGCACGAATGTGTTAGTTCGTGGGTGCTGCTTTTGACGATAAACGAGGTCAATTGAATATTTCTTATATAAGAAAAGTCTTTGGGTCTGTGGGCTTTGTTTTTTTTATATTTCTATATTAAAGTTTTTTTTAATATGAATATAAAATAATATTTACTGTCATAAATTGTATTAATTAGTGGTTTTGTATTTTATATTCTACTCATTACTAAGAAATAATATTTGTTATTTCAAATTTTACCAATATAAAATTATTATTAATTGATTAATATTGTACTTATTATAATCGGATACTGCTGCTTTATATTATTAATATAATATATTAATAATAATATACAAAATCTAAGAACTATTATTATCTTTTTTTTAAGTCGGCCTACTTTATATTTATAGATATCTCACATACTATATATTGGAAAAATATTTAATATATTTCATAATTAATCATTAGTAAAAGCAACTCAATGGTTTGAAATTAGAAGAAGTTGAGTATTTCATTTGCTTCACCTCGACCACCGAGTGGTGGGCGATACAGGTGTTCAAAGTAGTGTTACACTCGAGACCGCAACCACGCGTACGCATCTAACGTCAAAAGCGAATGACAGTTTGTTAATTTTTTTTATTAGTTTAAATTTTGCGTTAGATACAGTGACTTTTATTGTGAAGTGTTTTTTTTTGACTATTGAAAGAGGATTTTTTAAATATTTCTCGTAAGTATAGATTTTTTTATATATATGAGTGTGTAATTTAATTAATTTGGGAACGAACGTATTGGGGTTGTTTTGGCATTTAAATGATTTATATAATTTATATGCTTTATATAATTTATGTGATTTATGAATATAATTTAATTAAAAATATTATTTTTAATTAAATTATAATTAAGTTAATTAATTAAATTATAATTATAATTAAGTTCCCAGGTTCCCTCTGCTATGTGCAGGCAAAGGGCATGGAGATAGATCAAAATAATTTTAAAAATGTTTTTTTTTTCATTTTTAAGAAAAAGAAACTTTAATTTAACAAAGTGATAGAGCTAGTCAGATAAAGTTAAGGTTTTTTATTAAGATTTTAAATGATAACATAGCTTCGATTAGTCTAATATAAAAAAACTTGTTTCTTTTTGTTATATCTGAGATATATAAATAATCTGACTATTAAATAATCTAGTATTTTTTTAGTTGAGAAAATATGCCAAGAATATGTTACAATAGAAATTACTAAGATTCATGTACAATGTGTGCATCACAATTTTTCTTCGTCTTCAATCAAGATTTCCTGTATAGCTAAAAACTTGAAACGCTTAGGGTCAATAAAAGATTCCTTTACCATACATTGAAATAGGAAATGTTTTTTCTGTACCCATTAATAAAAAAAATAATATCGTTTACAGGCAGGTAATGGGTATGGGTATATAAATATACCTTATCAATGAAGGGTAACTAACTAACGTTCAAGGGTAACTAACATATTAACAAAGGTTAAACACCATAAGCATACTGATTTAATAAATTACGAATATTTTATGCAAATTATAACATAAACTAAGATGTAGATTTAAAAATATCAATTTTGATCGTGTTTTTTACTAAATCAGGTTTATTTTGGCAGACTTTTTGGTTAAAAAATTTTTTCCGTAATTTTTTTCGCGTAATTTTTATCCGTTCGATGAGTCACGGATAATTTAAGTCAATCGATAAAACGATGTTATTATTACAATTAAGTATGACGTAATTGTTTTTATTTTAAACATATATTTGATAACAGTATTATCATTTTTTTTCAGTCAATCACTAACATAACTTCCTAGTAATGTTAGTGATTAACTATGTATTTATAACTAATTTTTATTTTCAATATTAATTCTATAAAATAAAACAGAGGAGTTCACAACATAGATGAACTTTTTAGCTTCGTGCTTTTTCCCGCACAGCAATACCTATAAGAAAAGAGAATTTAGTGTCCAGAGTCTTCATTCTCCACTTTCTGCCCGAACTCAAGACTGCGTGTCTGCGTGTTAAGTGTCGGAACTAAACGCCGCGCCGCGATTTACTAATCCATATTATAATATATGATTTACTAATTAGTAATTAGTGGCGACACTCAACGTCGGGCCTTTGCCTTCGCGCCGGAGCGAAGAAATGAAAATATTAAGAAAAAATAATAATTCAGTCCCTCGAGTGGGGATCGAACCCACATCGGTCGCGATTCAGTAGTCACACCCTTGTGTCCTTGGGCCACGTCGGCCTCTTCAGTGTAATTAGAATCCACACCCATGGAGCTTCCAATCAGAAATGTCTTTTGCCTATACCCATTTACTGCTTAAAATGAATAAACATTACGTTATATCATAGTTTATTATGGTACATAATGCACCGAAACAATCTTCAGGAAGAGAATGTGCACACTATATGATGGCATTCTTCTACTTGTTTGACCGCCAATGATGCTGTCTATGTTATTTTTCTAGGCTAACCATACTTACAATACAACTTTAACAGTAAAGGAAAGCAGTTATCCTTAAAAATTAATTGTATAAATAAAAATCTTGCTGTGTGAGGAATACAGCGTGAAGCTGATTTAATTTTAAAATTTTACAACTAGCAATTTTTAAAGAAAAACCTTTGAATCAAGTAGATTTAACAATTTATTTAAATCAACTCGGAGACGGAATTTTGCGAAATCAATTGCCTTATAGAAGGTGTCCATTTCCGTTACGTTATACTCGTGTGAGGTGTAAATATTGAGAAGTTTAGCAAAACACTTGCGCTGTCATAGTATTAACTATATCCGTTATAGTTTCTTGAGATGTTGATGTGTTTGATTTTGTAACGCTAAGATGATGTTAGAGTAAGTGCATTCTGATAGAGTTAAATTCGATGGTTTGTGAGTTCCATTATCCATTTGGAGTAATTAGTTATTACGGTTTCTTGCTCTGGCGGAGTCTAAATCCGGTGTTGAGTTCCACCACTCCACGTACAATGTTTTGAATTCTGGCGAGAGGTGGAGGATATAGTTTTGATTTAAATTTTTTTTCGTCTCCACTATGCGTGTAGGTAAATAGTTTTGTATGTATTGAAAATAATAGCCGTTTTGTAGTATATTTTTTTAAATATAATTGTGAAATAATATATGTAAGTTATCATACAATAATTTTACCAGCTCTCTGGTTTGGTTAAACACTTAACGTGCTACTATATCATAATCAGACTCAACATTTAATACAAACATACTTATCTAATTTAAATTCATCTAATTTAGTTTCATAAAAATTAATAGAGAAAGTTCCCAGCTACTAAGTAGTTAATTATTATGAAAAGAGGTTGACGTTTTCAGTAGAGTTTAACTTTTTGGTTTCGCTCGTGAGTCAGTCAAAAAATATATAACGAATATATTTTTTGAACGTGTAATATGTGTACATACGGGCACTAAATATATGCACGTACATTTGGTTACAATTTGAATTTTACACTTTTAAAATAAACAAATCATTTTTGTTACATTCTTCTTAAGATTGTATGTTTCCATATGTGGGATTCAATATCATAATTCACAACGATGGTTATGTGCGATAAGATATATGATGGTGATATCATGGCTTCTCATACGTACTGGTATACATGAGTATTTGGCAATATTCATAAAACGATTTTTTTACTTCACGCTGTAGCGTTCACATAGAAGGGTAGGCAGAGGGAACCTGGGAACCCAATGTTAAGGCACTCCCATTAAGACACTTCTTCTCCACTTTTCGCCGAATTGTGGAGGCATTGTGTACTGAGTGGAGAGACTCAACACCGCGCTTTGCCTTTTTACCAGAGCAAGGAAATGAAAATATTTAATATTTAATTTCCTCGAATTGAATCCACAACCTGTCGCGTTTCCAGTCGCACGCTCGTTCCCCTGCGTCACATGAAAAGAAGAATGTATGGTATAATTCTATATTCTATTCTATTCATATAATATATTTTAAATGAGTATTTTTTTTGTGGCCAATGGCGGCGTAGGTGCACAAAGTATGACTGTGAAATCGACTGGCTCTGGGTTCGATTCCTACTCGAGGAAATGGAATATTTATTTACATTTATATTTTAATTTCTTCGCTCTGGTGTCGAGATAAAGCGTGAAATTGAGTTCCGCCACTCAACACGCAATGCCTCAGAAACTCTGCGGAAAGTGGGGAACGAAGTGTCTTAACACTTGGTTCCCTTGCTGTGTGCAGAATACAGCGTGAAACTGAAAAAAATAATATTTAAAATACAAAGAGCAGAGCAATCTGATAATTATAAAATTTTTTTTTTAATAACGTATCAGCCTGACGTTCTTAAGTGTGATAATATTTTACTAAACACTAGACCGATGGCTGATTCATTATGTGCACATTGTAACGTATAACTAATTGTATATTAGAAAAATAAACAAAAAAAACTCAAGTTTCTTACGTGACATCTTCAAACAGATGAATATTGGCATTGAGTAGAGTGATACTCAAATGTTATATTATTGACATAGTCCAGGTAGACACGGAATTCATTAGTATAATACAATATTATCATAAGATTTTTAGCGCTTGGCTGTAGTGTCATATTTCTCATAATTTTTATTTTCCGTATTTTTTTCACTGGCGTAAAGATTTGATAAGAATTATTTAAGCAAAATACAAATGTGTATGTGTATGTGTATAATCAAAAAATATATTATATATTTTATAGCTTTACGCTGTTTACCGCACATAGCAGGGTTGGTAGAGGGAACCGGGACCCTTATGTTAAGACACGTCCATTCCCCATTTTTCGCCGAATTCTTGAGATTCTATTATATTAAAATTATAATATAATATTTGCAGCGACTTTTAAACTTTAGACATTTTTACTCAGATGTCAACAAATTTGTAATCAAAATTTTTGTATAATTATTTGAAATTTACAAATTAACCCTATAAATAAATACATACATATCCATTATATACAAGATTATATATTATTAAAGTAGTACAATTATTAATTTTAAACTTCAGATTTGCAATCAAAGTGAATACATATGAAATTCATCAAATCACCAATCACCCATAAATTATAAAATAATTAGGCTTCAAGTTGTTGCCAAGATAATGATGAATGAAATCTCAACTCGCGAATTGCGCAAGCGCATCGAAAGTGACCGACGAGATGAGTGTACATACATACATACTGTCTGCGTAATATTGCTGTTAAATTTTATTACTATATGTTTATGTATAAACCTGTGAATTTGGTAATGGTTTATGGAGGTCGTTCAGTCTGCTATTACGTTTGAAATATTGTTGTTAAATAACATTTATTAAGGTTTAAAAAATGTTTGGATGACTTTTATAGATTTAATTTGGATGTGAATATTTATAATATATATATTTTTTTTTCTGTCTGAAATTTTTTTCCCAACATAGCGACATATTTTTTTTTATTTTCGAACATTTTTCAATCATCTATTCATCCCTCACAAGACACAAGAGTCTCGAGCTCTCTTCTTGACCTTCAGCTTTTTATATCTCTTTTGGAAACCATTCTTTCATTTATTTTTTTCAACGTCATATATTCCGTATTTACCAGTAACAACATACAACATTTAATTATTTAATATAGCTATATTACTTATTATCTCTAAAAGAGTGTAAATAACTACCAACAAAACTAAATAACCTACTCACAAAATGGTTATAACTAAGATTATAGTACTATATATAATCCGTGTACTAATTCCAAAAACTCGTCTGTCTATACATGGACGTGCGAACGGTACCGCATCGGGGGCAACGAAATCGTATGGCGATTTGTTCGTCATAAGCAAACTGATGTGCCATATCGAGTGTCGAAAGCTAGTGAGTGACCTTAATGATATAATCAGAATAAATAAATCGAAATGCTTTACATATTTCAGTTGAGATTATTTATCTGTGCAACTAATTTTCTTGGTAATTATCTATATTTTGTCAATAATAATTTTTATTTAACAACTACGAACGCTGTAGTTATTTTAGATTAATTTAAAATAAAAATGAGTAGTTAGATTAATTTAAAATAAAAATGTATTAAAATGGATAATAAAAATATACTGCAATAAAATATAATAGCATTTTAAAGACGACACCAGACCACTAGATCGCCAAGGTCGTGCATATATAAAAAATTATAAATATACAAAGGAACTAAAAACCGCAAATTCCGTTCAAAAGAACTCTTGACCCTTATCAACCTTGAGTCACCTCAATAGATTCGTGCTTATTCTATCAAGTGGAAGTTAAAACAAGTCAGTTAAATTTTATTTATTTTGAAAAAAAAACGAGATTTTATGTACTGTTGTAAATTTATCCACAAACTACATCTTATTTTAGCTTCACGTTCTATCACGCACGACGTAGACTAGGCAGAGTTAAGACACTCCGTTCCCATAAAGATAGTTCCACTCTTCACTTTCCGCCGAATTCTGAAGGCGTTGTGTGTTGATTGATCGCGAAACTCAACACCTCAAATTGCTTCATTACCAGACCGAGTAAATATTAAATATTTCATTCCTCTGAGTGGGCTCCCACTTACCGCCCCATTTTTCGGATTTTCCACTTCGAGTGGCAAAACTCAACACTTAGCTTTGCCTCACTTTCCGTCCAATTATAGAGACTTTCCATGATGAGTAGCGGAACTCAACGCTTCGGTTTGAAACAATTACCAAATGAAAACAATTTAAATTATTTAAACAAAAATATAACTATCCTCCCGTGTAAAAATCGTGCCTACAGCCATTCCGTTTACACTATTACGCTGTCCCGCGGCGTTACGACAACATATTTATATATTTTCCCTTACAGTCTATTTAAAGAACTGTCTGGCGGGTGTAACTTAATGCTGTACTTAGCATAAGTGGACCAGAGAATTAGGATTTGAACTACAACCGTCGCGTTAAGTCATGTCTCAACCAACCCTATGTCACTATGGTATATTTTTATTAAGTTTCGTGTCTGTCTATGAATTTATTTTAAAAGTATGTATACGTATCATGCGTACCTTAAAAAAAATCCAAATTGCATTCATTGTTTTTGTTGCAATTTTGACCTCCCGTGACTTGTCTTTATAAGCATTTTACATACTAATTTCAATAATTACTCAAAGTATCAGAAACATGAAGCTAGTATTGCTGTACATTTTTAACCAAAGGATATAGATCAATCTACATAAACACCACTTGCGTAATCTTTTGAACGGACCTCGTAATATCCTAAGCTTGCATTTTAATTTTCAACCTTCATATAAACGTGTATATTATAGAAACTTTAAGCCAAAGAAATAAAGTTTATAATAGAATAAAAAATAGGATTTTCAATTGAAAGATGCAGTTGAATGCAAATAATGCAATGGAAGTCAAAAAGAAGGACCATGTTGACAAACAAACAATATGGCTTCATGGATCAAGTTGTTTTAGTCGGTATATGATATTCTGATCGCGGGCTCAGGATGCTTCAACGCTATGAGAATATCAATGGTGGCACAGTGACATGTCCTTTAATGCCTTTCGTACTATCACGATTGTACTTAGAGTTATATGCGTTGGATATGAATATATATATCTGTATATATTATAATATCCAATGTATAATATATGTATTATATTTCAAAATTTAAAGGCCATTGGCCTATTCGTAAGGTTTTGTACCTACGTCATATAAATAGAAATTCAACTCATTTGCATTTCACTGTATCGAAGTGAAATACAGTTCGATTTTAGAGACATATAAACTTGATAGTAAAAAGTTCTGATGTAAGTATGATATGAAACATAATGAAGACGACAAGTGTTCAAAAATTTATGGTACCAATAAAATTAATTGAAGGAAATGATTGGAATTGGGTGCAAATGAAATAGTAAAGTAATTATTATTACACTGAAGCCACTCATTTTCCATCATATTTTCAAGGTTATGGCATGTCAAATGGCGGAACAGAACGCCGCGTCTTTGGTACCAGAGCGAAGAAATGTAAATATCGAGGGAATAAATTATTATTTAAGGGAAATATCGATATCAAGGGAATAAATAATAGTTTATTCCCTTGAGTGGAAATCGAACTAACAGCCATCATATTACACACGCTTGTGCCTTTGCACCACGACGTCCTTCATATCAAAATAATATTTTATTCTAAATGATTGAGACCAACCAATTCAATAAAATGAATTGAAAAAAATAAATACTTTTTTTGGAACTTTTTTGTATTTGTGCTAACGCCATTGAGTGTTTTTTTTATTGTAGTAAACATATTTTCGATTGCTTCTGCTTGTTAAACTTCAACGCAAGTAAATTAAGTAAAAAGTGATGTCCAAAACAGCCCCCGGCTTGCGGCAGATGAATCAGAGCTCAGAAGTAGGCTTTCCATTACGAAATAAATTGTTACTCAGCGTTGTTGCGTGACTTATTTTAAGACAGGCGCAACTTCACCGTGTTGTGCAAAATATCCAAAATTGCAATTGGCAATTGAATGGATTCCGGTTTTTACATATCTAACATCATGGATTGAAGGTCGGCGTGGCGCAGTGGGACAGCGTCTCACTTTAAACACGATCGTAGTGAATACGATTCTTGTTCAGGCGAGGATAATATTTAAGTTTTAAAATTTATTTAAATTTATATTTTAGTTTTATCGCCCTGGTATCGAGGCAAAGTGTGGCGTTGAGTTCTGTCACTCAAGAATTCGATGGTAAGTGGGAAACGGAGTGTCTTTACAGTAGGTTCCCTCTGCCTACCCTGATGTGTGCTTGTGCTGTGAAGCTGGTGCTTGTAAATATATAAGTTTAATAGTACAATACTACATTAGTAAAAGCTTATGCAATTAAAGCAGTACATCAAAAAGGACTACTTTTTCTATCATTTTAGTAATTTATGTTACAACAAAATATTGAAAAAATTGCAATATAATGCATTAGTCAAATGGAAAGTTTTAGTCAATATTATTATTAAGCATTTTTCATCATGGACGAAGGTTAAAAAAAAATGACTCAGTAACATGATATAATATTGTGTTATATCTTACATATATGTATTATAGCATATTCATAATTATAGTGACCTAACTCTGAAAAATGCAATTTTTGTATTCTGTAAGAATATCTTAGAATAAATATTTTATGGTGAAAAATTAGTACAAAAAAAAGAACCATATTTTTTTTCTTTAATTTCAATCTAATTACATTACTATATGCACTCAAATATTTTTTAAGACCCATTCGTTATACTTTAATTTCTTTTTAACCCTTTTTGTTTTTATTAATTGAAGAGTAATTGCCCAATTTCCTATAATCTTACTACTTATTTCACATTAAAAACATTAAAATGTGCATAGTTGGTTAATAATTTCCGAAATCAATTACTGAAGGTTTTAGACCAATTTTCTACCATTAGGTGTATGGATATAATCAATAAGAGCACACCTTCAGGCAGTATGTCGATATTATGTATCTTACAACATAGTGTTAGCAAATTTTGTATACTAATAATGAACAATTTTATTTGGTAAATCGCTTTGCAATTATTGAGTCTATTTTACCGCTTGTTGATTTGTCTCGCTTGAACAACGAGTATAATAGAGTGGAAAACACAGTCATATTCAACTTGAAATTTAAATTAAATCAGTTTCACACTGTATCCCGCACACAGAGGGAACCTAGTGTTAAGAAACCTCGTTCCCCACTTTCCGCTGAATTATGCAAGCATTGCATGATGAGTAGCGGATATCAACGCCGCGCTTTCCCTCTACGCCAGAGCGAAGTATATGAAAATATAAATTTAATTAAATATTCCATTTCCTTGAGTGGGGATCGAGCCCACAACCAGTGACGTTAACAGTCACATTTGCCTGCACCACGACTGGCCTCAACTTGAAAAATATATTATACATATTTAACTTAAATGGTTCAATTAAATTTAAGTGAGTTATTAATTATTTTATCGTGGTTATAAAAGTAAATAATTAATAATAAGTTCAATAACTATGTTTATGTAGCTCCCATATAATTGTATCGAAAATAGAAAGTATCTATTTACTTTATTGTCTAAGTAAGAATGGGATTTGAATCCACTACTTTTGTCATCGATATTGTCGCTTATGTTCAAATTTCATTAAAAAATTCTAAAATATGCATGCATACATGTGTTTTCCTAGCAGCATTACAGATGTTGGTCTGGTATTTATTTAAATCGTGATACTCCGCCCGAGTAATTGTTACTACACGACACTACCTATACATATTTTATAAGAGAAATGCGGATTCGAGCGACTTATGGTATCTAAGATCTTGTACTAATTAAGTTAGATAAACGACATGTTATATAGCAATTTACTCATATGTTATCACTTTACATATTCTGTAAAAGTAACAATTTGTAGTGTTTTTTCTTTTCATACTTCTTCTACTAGAACTGTATTAAAACAATATATTAGTCCGTTTTAAATTCCCTCTTATATTTATATTGGATATAGTCATTAAGTGCCCCACCCAAGAAGAACGTTACATCTGCTATCCTCCAGTGTATGTAGTATATGCATAGTATATTATAATATTATTTAGCTACTGTACGTTATGTTATGTTATTATAATTATTCGATGAACGCCGACTACACGCATGCTAAAGCATGAATACTGTCACGTTCCACCTGATCCGAGTGTGCAAGCGAGAGCGCGGAATAAGTGATAGAGAGGCACGATCGACCTAAGCGATCGGTTTGTGAGGACTATATCCATTCATTTATGCTTGTAATTAGATAGCACATTATTTCTTGAAATTAATCTGTATATATGTAATTTAACGAGTGCAAATAAATGGTAGTTTGTTTTATGCAAAATAATTATAATTCAGTGTTTAAAATTCAATTCAATTGATAAAAGTATATATACAATTTTTCATCAATATTTTCTTCTGAGGTAAAATTATGGTTTGTAAACCGACTTTTTTTATAAAAAAAAATACTTAGCTTAGCTTTTTAATTTAATAATACAATAACCTAATTAATACATACACGCGTACTAATTTTGTAGTAAACGTTAAATATTACTGATTGAAAATAATATCTAGTAATACATCAGGAAGATGAAACATACATTGATGTGAGAAAGATATAAGTAAATAACAATGGAGAAGGCTGTTCAATAGATTTCCCTTGCGTATAGTTTTTGCTTGTAATTTTCACTGGCGCTCCCAGTTCTGTGAGATACAAATAATTGAAATTTAAATAGTTTTACGTTTGCTTTTGTATTGTCACGTGCATAGTTATAGGAGATTAGATAAGTGTATATTAATGTGTAAATGCTGTTTTCTTCAACGGTATTTTTCTGCATCCTATTTTTCTAATATTATAAGTGTGAAAGTTAGTGAGGATGGATGTTTGTTCCATTTTCAAGCAAAAACTGCTGAAAAGATTTTGATGAAACTTTGCACTGAATGATATTGATATTGACTGAAATACTAATATTATTTTAAAAATAATATTTTTAGTATCGTGTCCTTACATTACACCTTATTTGCAAGAAATCCATAATTTTTAGAAATAATATATTATTTCTAAAAATTATGGATTTCTTGCAAATTATGTAACATTCATTACCTAAATATTTAATTAATATTTTGTTCTTTTATTACCTATTTATTTATATTACTATTACTGTTGAATTTATTCAGACAAAGCACAAGACGCAACATTCTGTCGTTACTTTGATTGTCTTAAACTTCTTCAGAGGTATCTTTATTTTTACATAATCTACCTCCAGTAGGTTCACAAAGGTCACATCAGAGGTCCCCTTTAATCTTTCCATAAAAAAATTAGGTTGTGAGTAACGTGAATATCAATAGATTTCCTTGAGTAAACGTTCATTAAATGCAAGGTAATCATTAACTTTCTTTGTTAAACTGTTGACAGTTGAGAGAAATTTCGCCCGGGGCGACAAAAGCTGACAGCTAACGAAAGTAAGGGTTCTTGCAAAGGTCAACATGGTTTGTGTATTGTTCTTTAAAAATATAAAACGAAACGTCACTTTTAGTAGTATTCGAAAGTCTATAAATTACATCTCATTCAGAGGTAGTCAGTATAGCAAAAATATTCCGTTCTCGCTTTGTTTCCTAATTTGAGACCTTTTGTGGTACGAGAGAGAGAGAAAAGTAGAGAGACGGATGCAGAGAGAGAAAAATAGAAGGGAGTGAGAGAGAGAGAGATAAAGTATAAAAATGACAATAATTTTAATTATATTTTTTTGTCTAATGGTAACCGAGTTCGCGTTAACTGTTAACACGTAATTAAGCACTAGTCGAGTTTCATTATTACGATTTCTGTAAAGAAAAATTAAACTCAGTAATAGAAAAAGCTACTAATATCTAGTTCTGTTTTCGTTTAATTTTATCATTTCGTTATTTGTCATTGTAGTTTTCTTATTTTATTTATTTAAAGTAAATTTTAATAAAAAAAAACAAAAAAATAATATGATTTTTTACACTAACTTAGCATAAAATTTCTACTGCATTATTTAAAAAGACGTAAAACATAGAACTCTCCCTATCAAAAATGAACCAAAGACTGAGTCATTTACGCATTATTTTGTTATAAAAAATTGTTTATATTAAAATAACTTTCACCTTACAAAAGTTATATTTTCCTTTCTATTAGAACAAAGCTTACATTAATATACCGCCTAGCTGTTTCTCTGTTCATCTAAGTGGGTTTATTTTCGTTACCAATTAACAGCGGGACGGCTCGTAAATCTAGTCAGCTATGGCATTCGGTTACTGGGTCATAGAACTGGTTAATACTGTCGACGACCAAAGGAATATTATTGTAATACTTTTGATATAAATTCTTTATATAGGCTTAGCTACGTATTTGTGTGTTAAAATAGCAACAGCTTAGTGTTAAGACACTCCGTTCCCCACTTCACTTTTCTTCTCTCACTCCGTTCCACTGCCGAATTCTGTAGGCATTGCGTATCGAGTGGCGGAACTCAGCGCCGCGCTTTGCCTCGGCACTTGACCGAAGAAATGGAAATATAAATTTAAATAAATATTTCATATCCTCGAGTGGGGATTGAACCCACAAACAGTCGATTTTACAGTCACACTTCCTACTCCTGCGCCACGACTGGCCTCAATTTCTATCACCGAAAAGGCCTGTATTAAAATAGCTTTGTATTTATATCACCGAAAACATGTATACATACAATATGAAGATTAGAAGATAAATATAAAATAATCTTTTTGCAGTTTATCAGATAGATTGCGGCGTTTATTTATGTATATCTCGAAATTTCTCGAAATTCCAACACTAGTGGGAAACAGTTTCGAACCCTTTCAACCCCTATACAATAATTTTATTAATCAAAAACTAAATGTTAACTCAAAAGATATCATATAATTAATCAAAATTGTATTTCTTTTCAGGTTCTGTGGGTGAAGTGATTACGAAGTTTTTCTTTTAAATAATGTCAATAGAATTTGAAAGTACAAAAATCGTTGAAGTGCTCTCAATATAAGCTAATTATAATATTTGTGTATAATTTGCGTTTAGTGTTGTGAGTGTTTCGTTGACAATATGATGACCCTATACAGAACCATTAAGGGGACCAGCACATCGAAGAGGAAGCGTCGGGAGAGAAGGTATATTTCCTTATATTTTTAAATTAATACAAAAAATCATGTATTGTTAGTTCTTTGTCAAGATTCTATTATTACATTGTAGTCAGAAATTTTTCCTAATATGTGTAAATTTATAATATATTTTAGAGTATAATTTAACTAACTAGATGCTTATTTTTTAAACATTTTTAAAGTGTTAATCCACACTTAGGAAAGATAAATACT
>DWAO01002542.1:0-15754 GCA_018230605.1 Heliconius congener | reverse complement strand
GTTCCCTCTGCCTACCCTGCTGTGTGCGGGATATAGCGTGAAGATAATTTAATTTTATTTATTTTATTTTTCATAATAATTTAAAGAAATTATTTTATATAAATTATTGATATCTATCAATCACTATCTATTTTTTAATCAAAATTAAAATATCTCCCTTAGCGGAATTAAAAACATATTTGATAACCTTGTGAAAATATTTCTGCTGAAGTAATGGAACGACTAAAATTGGTTCAATATTAAAAAGTTTTTCATTGTTACGCTATCAATACTCCAAACAAGAGAGTCTGCCAACATCCAAATATTTGTAGACTACCTCTAAATGGTTCGATTACAATTGTTTTCCCTGTCTATAGAATAAAAATATAGTAAACGCGTGAAAACGACCGACAACGAAATTAAACAATCATATTTTTCACAAAAAATTTTAAAACGCTAAATTCATTAACTTGGAGAATATGAAACACGGCGGAAAGATATATTTAAATATGTCACGTGTCAGGGAAGTGGGTCAGTGGGGTTTTTATTATTGCTAATTCGCTTTGTGGGTGACCGCTATTACGTAATGAGTAGCGGACCTCAACGTTGCGTTTTGTCTTATTTGTTATAGTACGTACCATTTATTACTATTATAGTATGTTAATAGAATTATTTAATATAAAACCATTAATAAGCTTTATATAAAAGCTTTTAAGCGTTGAAGTCAGTTATCAATATAATAGGAAATATAATTCTATAGGAAAACTCATCACTGCAAATCGTATGGATTGACTGATTTTAGGATATTTACTCCAAATTATTATGGCACAAGTCTGACTCTCTAAAACTGACCGTAAATCATAATTCAGTGGATTAAGATCAGGACTAGATGACGGTCAGTCTCAGGTCTAAGACCGAAACGTTCGTTTCTAACCAAGTTAGAGTGGATCGAACTGTATGACTTGGCGCCGTCTTGCTGAAAGGATCATTCTTGGTTATTGGTCATAGTGGTGTAAAGGGGCTTAACTACTTTCTCAAGATGACATCTAGATACACTTATGCCGATTTTTTAATATCTTTCTTATAAGTCACTCCTTTAACTAATTGGAAAGCTTTTTAGAGCTATTAGAAAAAATACCGTCATTTTGTTTGTTAAAGTATTACTCGATTGTAAAAATTTTCTCATCTGTAAACACAATTTTTCTGTGACCTCACTTTGCGTATCGCTTAAGTAGTTGTTATGATTTTACTACCCTATTCTTTTTTAAATTAAATTTAATTCGCTTCACGCAGTATTGTTCCCCACTTTCCGCCGAGTTTCCGCCGCCGCTTTCTGGAGTCATTGCGTGTTGAGTAGTGGAACTAAACGCCGCGCTTTGTTCACACCAGAGCAAAAAAATGAAAATATAAATTAAAAAAAATATTTAATTTCTTCCAGTGGGGATCGAACCCACACGCAGTCATGTTTACGGTCAAATTTAGTGTATCTGCGCCACGGACTACTAAAACTGGACTTTCTAAATTATCATTTAAGTGAGAAATGACCAGTGAATCTCTTAGAGGCTGTACATCCTAAGTCATTTCTTAAAATACGTGACATGGTCGGAAGTGCCATCTTCATCTCCCGAGAAAATATCTTATGCTTTCTGACAGGATTTCTTCGAATTATTTCTTTTACTACTTTGAACATCTTTTCAATACGGACACTATGGGCTATGTACTATGAAAGGCCAGACCTTCCTATCAGAAATTTAGGAGGTTCCAGTGTACCTATCAATAGCCAGTACTCAAACATTTGACTACATTTTAAAATATTGTGTTTTGCTTCACATATACCTACTTCATGTAATGCAATCACAGCGATTCGCTTTTATTTATCACCAAATAAGAAAGCACAATAAACAGTCGTATAAAAATGATAAATTTCAAATTAAAAAGTAATACACGAGTATGTTTTTTAATTGTAAGAGTATTTATGGCCAGAATGAGTACATTTTACCTTACATGTGCTTCTTTAAAGTAAATTTATTTGACATTTTTGGATACAGGTTATACCCGTATATAGAAGTGTATAGAGAAGGAACCTACTGTTTAGACACTCCGTTACCAATTTCCGCCTTTTTGAGACTTGGATTACATTGAGAGGCGAAACTTAACGCCGCGTTTTGAGTTCTTGTTACTAAAGTGACGATGTAAAAATTATTTATTACTATCAAGTGGAAACTTAACCCACAATTATTGCCTTCACTGTCAGATTTACTAATAAATTAGTTCGTAACGCACGTGTTCTTTGACTTTACACTAACAACATGTTTTAATTTTAATGGACAAGATAAAATGATTGATACTTTCAATGTAATTAAGTCGCTAACGCTCGGTCGCTCCATCGCCAGTACTACTTCCAGGAAACGCTTTGATCTCCGAACTAATCATGTATACAATAATCTATCTACGTATAATTATATGTATATATGATCATAATATACTCATAGTACTTGTTAATATAATTAATATGCATATAAATTTTTTCTATAGGTATTGCTGTGGAACGTTGTTTTATACTGTTAGCTTGATGGTAGTGAATTCGATATTTTTTAGAAAATATATCACATTTGAACATAGCGGGATTGGAAACCGCCGACAAAATGAATTTGTAGCTTGATTATTATACCTTATGAGTTACTACTCATTTCGACAGTGCGCTTAGAACCCGCGCCGGGTTCAAATTTTTATACATTTTCTAAAAGAATATTTTTATTTTCCAACTGTGGAATAAAACTTTGAAAATCTCTTTTTAACAAGATTTTACGCGCTATAAAAATATCCATCAACACACAGTATCTCGGATTCGGGTGAACTGATAACTGAAGATGGGCATTTTTTAAATATTTCTATTGTTATAGTAGTGAATGGTATAGATAGTTGATTGTTTGTGGGTCCATTTTATAAAGTCCATTACACTGATATGGTGTACGATAACACTGACTGTGTGGGGCACCGACGTTAAAAAAAAACCTAAACGATTTTTCAGATATATCCGTTTTTATTAATGCATAAGTCCTATTGTTGCACGAAATGTAAACGAGACACAAATTATTCTACAGACTATCTACAGAACAACGTAACAAGTAGGTTTGATGGAAATAAAAGCTCCTTTGTTACGATGTCTGTAAACTTCTCACGGCTCAGTGACAGTAGAGCATTTATATGAACACTTGTAAGCTTACAATAATAAATTTATAAAAGAATAGGCATATTTTAAATCCCGCATAGAACAGAATAGGCAGAGGGAACCTTGTCTTAAGACTAGGTGTCTTTTCGCCTAATTTTTCGAGGTATTGCGTGTAGAGTGGCGGAACTCAACGCCGGGCTTTTAGGCATATTATGTTTTTTTAATAATTCAAAGTATTATTCGATTTGAAAATAATGTAATTTATATTTAATACTAATATTATAAAGGGTTTGTTTGGTTTAACTTTTAGTCTACGAACGAACGGTATGAACTTTTGTGTTAGTCAATTTATGGAGGGCGGCTTTATTATACATCAAGTAGAACTGCGCCAGTCGTGGCACAGGGCCACAAGTTGGCGAATGTAAACGCTACAAATTGTGGGTTCGATTCCCAGTCGAGAAAATAAAATATTTAATATTTGCTCTTACTGGTAACGGGGCAAAGCGCGGCGTTAGAGTTCTGCGACTCAACACGAAATGCTTCCAAAACTCACTAGAAAATGAGAAACGGTAGTGTATAATAATATATATGAGTAAATTTGTACGATAGAATTTGAAACTGTATCTCTTGCAATTTCTTACAGCGTCTAGTCAAATATTGGTGAAATTTAAAGATTGTAGTCAGCTGAAATATATACAATTATACATTCATATTGATATACAACGGTATTAAAATAACAACTTTGAAATGGAAGGAAAAAATTGGGTTAAAAGTGATTGATCACTAAGCAAAATAAACATAAATGTATATAGCTACAATTTCGATATATTATCATTGCCTTTTTTTTGTGTTGGTAGAGCAAATCTGGTGTCAAGAAATAGATACAAACAAATTCGACACAATGGAGAGTTGCGGAAACTGGATATCGCGTTTTTTTACCAAAAAATTTTTAATTAGTGGTTGTACCGAGTGTAAGTTAGAAACCGACAACCATTGAGTTAACACTTAAAGACTGTCCCACTGTGCCATTATGCACTATGGCCTCTAACCGTATACTATAGGGCATGTCTAAAAAATGTAAAATTTAATAGAATATTAAATTCTTACCAGAAAAATGATTTTTCACATGTCCTGTAAAAGCTCTAAGTAAAAGCTTGTGTAAAAAAAGGAACCGTTCCGTTTCACATCGACGAAGTCAAATCGTTTTGCAAATAATATAAAATTTCTTCGTAGAATTTGAAGCGAGTGATTTTTCAATTGAAAAGTAAATTTTATATCATTTGTCTCGGTGCTCTCGGATTTCTTATACCGACATCCTACCTTACGTTTCCAATAAGAGTTTATATTTGATAGATATTTTTATTTCAAGATGCAATAAACATTAGATATATATTAAACTAAACTAAAATAAAACTGTAAGAACTTAACAAAATTGATATTTTACACAACGTGTTCTTTACTTTGTGTTTTGCCTTGTTGTATTTGTTACGAGTGGGAGTCGAATACACGACCTATCTCGTCTACAGTCGCACTTTTCTGCTCCTGCGCCACGACTGACCTCACTTACCACTCTTACTTCATAAATTAACTTTAAACAAGCAGTTACACTTTTAGTAAGAAAATTCATTCACACTTTATATCAAAACTGCAGTATAAAGTAGATTACGTGCAATAAACAAAGGAGGTCTGGCTGTAAATGCACCCGCGGGGTCGTAGACTGTCGAGTGTCGCCTCTAACCATTGTTTTGGTATACTAATAAAACAGGTTTATACTCCAATCTGTTAGATGGAAACGAACCTAAATTGCTTTGTTTTAAAAAATCCGTGAAAAATAAAGCGGAGGACGTTAAAAATATCAAACAAACGGGAAAACATTCAAGGGCATCGAAACGAAGAAAACAATTGAATCGAAAACAGCCAGTCAATCAGCTGTTACATCTGTCATTTGAAATATGATTGATTTTAATCGACTCAATCGACAAAATCTCATGGACTATCTACATGTAACACAATTATCAATCGAGCTGATTGTTAATCTAAAAGCGGATATTATAAAATAAAAAATATACAATTTTTTTGGCATATCTCAGCTCTTTATATTTGCGCCTACGATTTTCCGTCTCCTAATACTTGGTCCTACCTAAAAGGTAGGACCAAGTATTGTTTTCTTATGCTTCACGCTACATCCCTATCCTGTCTGTGACACTCCGTTCGTCTCGCACAACCCAACAATCGAGACATTGCCGTTTGTCGGAACTCAAAGCCGAACTTTATCTTGTTACGAGAACGAACGAAATAAAAACTCAATTCGCTATGATGGAATGGGTCAGCTCGATACTCACAACCGTCGCCCTTACAGCTAGACACTGTGAAAAATGTATTTTTTTATAAAATATCTATATCCTTACTTTAGTTTTAAATAATAATTCGTTACTAAAAATATATACCCACTTTTAGGTCGTCAGCCGATGAGAAGAGTAACAAATGAAACAAATCCATTGTGTTTTATTATTATGTAAACATGACTATTTACATAATAATAAAACACAAACTAAGCATATCTGTATGTCTATATATGAGCATCTCCTTAGAAACCAACCTTTTTGATGCCTCTCGAATGTCATATGAGCCAAGACCGTAAAAATACGAGACAAAAATAATAAAATCTTCTTAACATTCATATATCATGATGCTTTAATAATGTTTTGGGTCACATTCACAGTTATTTAGACATTCGTTTTTACTATACAAGTAACTTGATCTGACTTCATCTGAAAATATTTTTTTGATGAAAAAAAAGATTTTTAACGCCTCAAATTATGTATTGAATGTTTAATCAAAATCTGTCCAATAGTTTTTGAAAAGCGAACATCTGACAAACACACAAATACCTACTATAATATTGTAAGCTTCTTTTACTTGTATAAAGATCACTAGTTTTTTTTACTGAGCGAAGCGAAGCTCTTACTGGTCAAATGTGTGTTTCGTTGTAATGTTACTCCTCAAAGAACGTTAAACCTACAGCTTTGAAATTTTGCAGGAACGTTGTGGACGACAACGACGCGGTGATACCAGCGAAGGAGTTTGGTGATAATTGTAATTGTATTTTTCAAGCTGTGGAACGTTTTGAAATTCACGTACACAGACTGAAAATTGCACAAAAAAATCGCAAAATTTTGCGCAACATACCTTAGCTCAGCTCCACCCGTCGTGCGCAGTATGGCAGGTCCTAGTTTTATATTTAATGTATAGTATTGACCCATTTTAGAGCTTCATTTAAATATATGAATGTAGAATCGCTACCACCCCGTTAGTGGTAGCTACGTGCAAAATCACCCATGAGCCACTGCGTCTCAAATTTAATAATTATTCTGATATTTTGTATATAGTATATAAGTTTCTCAATGCGCATACAAATATATAAAACATTTTTTTACCTTATTTGTGTAAATTGCACGTTGGCGGCATTTTCGATGAGGATCTAACCCACAAGCATCATGGGTAAAGTCAAATGTCCCACTGTGCTATGTTTTTTTTAAACTGAAAAGTTTATCGCTGTATCGCACATATATTAGGGTAGATAAAGATACTTCATGCTCCAAATGGCGTTGTGGTTGATGATATTGTCAGTCAGGTACTGTCAGTCAGGTACTGTCAGTCAGCCGTTACGCCACGACTGCCTTACTTTATACTTCACACGTGTAAGCTCTTGCCACAAAATTAGCATTTAAATTCTTTAAAAAAAAGACGTATATTACAGTCACGGGAATTAGATAGTCATAAAAACGTAGTCTTTAGAGATTTTCAGCCTGCCTTATTCTGCCTAGTGAATATCTAAAGCGATTTAGTAAATCCAAACCAGTATTGGGGCGTCTTTTATTATCTTATATTCTGTGATTGTTTCCCGAAAATGAAATAAAGATAGAATTATCCATAGTTTCGTTGCTCTGCCTGTAAAAAAAATGGCAGTAACAAATTTGTGGAGAGTTGTTAACGCGATTGTTCGCTGCGCTAAATGCAGCGTTAAACTCTGTTAGGTGGAAAACGCAGTGACTTGACATTAAGTTCTCGCTACCTTCCCTGCGGTATAAAAGTGAAAAAAAAATGAACCCTTCAAGACTACAGTGTGCCGCGGCACCTGTAGGGCCTCAACAAATTCAATCTCGACAAATTCCAATTCAATTACTAAAATATGAAATATGGCTTCACTCAATAACAAAAGGATTTTAATTAGTCGTGAATTTAGTTCAGCCTTTTTTTTCACGTTAAAATTTTATATCGACTAATACTCGAATACTCGACTACGACACCTTACGCCGCTAATTTATTGTAGTGTAACACAGTATAGCGCGGTATGTACTCGTTTAGTAGTTATATTCTTATTTGTTTTACAACCTTATACATGCTGTTTGCATCCTATCCCTTACTTAATTTGCCATTTTGCTCTGCCTAAAGGTTGCCTGGCAGAGATTGCTATTAAGCAATAAGGCCGCCTTTTGTATATTTATATATACTGCTTTAATATTTTCTGTGTTTTTTTTGGTTGTATAAGAAAGAGTTGTTATTATTACCATTAATTTTGGATTAACAATAATAAAAATAAAAAAAAATCTTACATAAACAGTAACTTATATAAATATTTAAAATATTTATATAAGATATTTTCAATATTTATATAAGAGGCCGTTGTGGCATTGTAGGACAGCATTTGATTGTTAACGCGATAGCTGTAGGTTCGATCCCCCCTCAGGTCTCTACAGTAAATTATTACATTCAAATTACTTTCATTTCCTCGCTCTGGTGCACAAATCATGGCGACTCACCACGCAGTGGTTAAAAAATAAAATAGAGGGTGAGGAACGGCGTGTAACATCAAGTTTCCTTCGTCTACCCTGCTATGCGGGATACCGCCTAAAGCTGCATTAAATCACTTTAAAACATTATTATTATAAAACAACGATTAAGGGCTTAAGTTTGCGTATTCATTCATTTTATATCAACTTCTTCTTTGTCGCTTCGCTCTTGGCAGAGTGGTCGTGGTCGTCGTTTTGAAGGTCGGTGGTGCGCCCAACGCCCGGTACATTCGTAGAGAGGGCTATTGAGGGCAGCCTTCACTTGGTCTGTCCATCGCATGGTGGATCTGCCGCGTGGCCTGCTGCCCTCAACTTTCCCTGAAACACATGGCGTTGCATGGCAATATCTCTTGTCGAGCGATATGTCCGAAGAAAGTGAGAATGCATGCTTTAACGATAGAGGACAAACTAAATTCTGTCAAAGACACTCCAAGCATTTATCTCCAGCACCACATTTCGAGAGCGTCTATCTTCTTTTTCTCACTCTTTCCATATCTATATTCTCTTTTATATCAAGGGACCTACAAATATAAGTTTGTAGTGGTTTTTTTTCTATAAAATACCTTTAAATTTTCACTTTTTAGATTTTTTTCCCTTTATTTGCATTGCAAGTCTTCACTTTCGTTTTCAAATTCCATAACTGTAGGTTCACGGAAATTATACTATATATACGTTTTGAAAATGCAATACAAAACAAAATCGATGCATAAATGTTCGTATCTTTTGATTGCTTTAACTCAGAAGCTTGATTTTTGCTGTACTTTAAGGAACTATACACAATCTGAATATTTGACATTAACTTCAGCTTCATACCTCTACGCGATCTCGAGATAAATGGTATTTACAGACAGAAAGTGATCCTATAAGGATTCCGTGCCTACTTTTTGTGGTACGGAACTCTAAAAATCAATTTACTGGCAAATTAAATTAATCGTACAAACAGTTTTAATTAAAGGCTATTATAAATTAAGTTCTGGTTGTTGAAAAGGAAATTAATTATTTTGTTTTGTTTCAGATCTGCCGAGCCGAGGGGGCGGGGATGCGGGGCGCGGCGTGCGGTCGCTTTATAGGTGGGATTATTTGTTTTTCATTAAAAGTTTAGTTGATTCTTGGCTGGTGTGCCTTGGCGCTTCCAGCATTGATAAATAATTTGAATAGTGAATTAATAATTATATAATAAAAACAGAAGAATGAGTCAAAAAATATTGCCTAATCGTTGCGCAACAGAATACTGGTTGTAGGTTGGATCCAGCTTTGGAGAAATTATTGTGTTGAAATTAATTTTATTACAAAAATTAAAATATTAGCTGTTTTTATATAAGTTTATCGATAATGGCAATAGCGTGACTCTTATGAGAAGTAGAGTCGAGTCCCGCTACGTTCAGTTTCTTGTACGTTCCCTAAAAATATTTTTTTATCAGTTTTGTGGAATAACCTTTAATAAAAGGTACAAAGTACTTTTTCTATAATAGGTCGATATATGAAATACGATGACGATGGTCGGTATGAAAATGTTTATGACTGTGGCAGTATGGAGGATCTGTTATGGGTTAGCGTGAAGCTTAAAGAAAATCAACTCGAGCAAAGTTGAAAATATCTTTTTAAGTGAGCGTCACACTGAGTGGGATTTGAACCCGTAACCATTTCGTGTACATCAGGTACACTAATGACGTCAATCGTAACGTAGCAAAACTTTTTTGTTTTGTAATTTCTACAAAAGTTTACGTTTTCGTCTCGCCGTTTTATGTGTTTACATAAAACAATGTTAACATAGCTGCAGAAATAGTATCATAGCTCTTACAATCTATAAATAACATGTTGTTTTCCAATACGTTATTTTAAGCATATTATAAATATAATGATGTAAACGGCTGGGAGCTACACATTCGTCATTTTACACAATTGCTACACCAATAGGTATTACGAATATTCTACAATTTAGAAATGATTATATTTGTTTTACTTTTTTTTATATTTATTATCGTATTTTTGGCAAAAATACGCGAGAGTTGGGGACGAGACGAGACCACCACATTGGTCGTATGGTTATTCGTCGTATGGTTATGGTTATTCGGTCGTATTTTAAACAAAACGAAGATCAAAATAAAATTGAAGTTGAAATTTAATCTTCTTAATAGTTCTACACCCTGTATTAGGTCAGTATTGAATTTCATCATCTAATTATCAATGTATCGAAATGATCGAAAAGTAAAGGATGACAGTTCTCTTCAATAATCCCGGATAATACGGTAAATAGATTTTTTTTTTAGTCTTACACTGTATCCCGTATATAGCTGGGTGGCCAGACGGAAGCTAGTGTTGAGACACTTCATGCTCCTTTTCGCTCAATTTTAGGGGCATTGCGCGTTGCCGCTTATTCTCTTTACCAGAATGTGGCTATGAAAATATTTCATTCACCCAAGTGGAAATCGAAATCACAACCGCCGTGGTGTTTACAGTCAGACGGCTTAGCAAAAAAGCAGCACTAGCTAATTTGTATCTGAAGATGTTAAACAGACGTAGACGTCTTTCAAGAGAAATAATTTGTAAGTTGAAATATTTAAAGCCAGCGTTAAGTACTTCCTAACGCCATAACGTGGTGTGATGATCGTTTAATGGTTTCGTCTCGTAAGCGCGCCAATACAAATTATTTAATTTCTTCGCTCTGGCGCAGAGGCAAAGCGCGGCGTTGATTTCCACAATTGTTGAATCGCAACGCCTACAGAATTCTGCAGAACGTGGACAAATGTTTTAATGGGAAAGTATCTTAACAGTAACTCCCCAAGTTCCCTCTGCTTATCCTGGCAGTGGGAACCTGCGCCATATGCAGAATACAGCGTGAACCTAAAAAAGAAAAAAAAATCTTTGTATTGTAGTCCCTTGTTTCTAATGACATGCTTGCATTTTTGCATTAGGTCTTTTTTTTCAAGAATAAAAAAATTAGCTTATAATCGAATCACGATACTATTTTCAGATATAAAAATTCAGTTCCTAAAATTTGGTCAATCAAAGTACAACTTCGAATGTCGTCATATTGAAAATAAGACCATCTATTGGTAGACAATATAGAATGGTTTATATTATTTATTAGCCATCTACACACCTACAATACAAACCTCGCTAATTGCGCAAAGATGAAATATAAGGAAGGACACGGCGTTGAGAACTGCACTATGTTATCTAAAACAATAACCAACGTCACGTTCGATTACAAACATTCTATTTCTGTGCCACAGATCATCTCCGTATAAACAGGGCCATTGCCAAACTGTTAGCAATTAGATTTACACAATGACAGCAATTTAAACAAATACTAATAAATAGACGTTGATTTTGCATAGTATGTTTATTGGAAAATAAACATTATGCTTGCTTAAAAGGGTGCGACTGTAACGTGACGGGTGTGGGTCCGATCCACACTCGAGGAATTAAATTTATATTTATATTTCCATTTCTTCGCTCTGGCGTCGATGTAAAGAGCGACGTTGAGTTCCACCACTCAATACGTCTCAAATTCGTCGGAAATTGGGGAACGGAGTGTCTTAACACTAGGCCTCCTTCTGCCTACCCTGCTGTGTGCAGGTACAGCATGAAGCTGATTTATAAAAAGGTATACTTAGATTTTTCTTTCCAAAAGTTGTGGCTTTTTATTGTTATTATTTCTTATACCACAGACTCACTGTTCGTATACTTATTTTTTATATTTATACAATATGTCCTTAAGAGAGTCGTCATTTTTTTGAGTTGCCAATAATTGTGGGTTTGATTCTTACTCACGTGGAATGAGTTACTTTCATTTTCTTGGTCTGTTAATAAGACGAAATGCGGTATTAATTTCTGCCATGCCAACACACAATGTCTCGAAAATTGGGCAATGCATGGCGCACGAAGTTCCTTAATATTGGGTTCCCTCACCTACCCTGGTATTTGCGTGAAACTAAACATGATTTTTTATATTATTATATTGAAAAACATCATTACCTAAAAAGGTATAGTAACTTTTCCAGGAATATCAGAAAATCAGAAATTCCTCACTACTTTATAGCATTTAGCTCACAATTAAAACAATAGTAGAAATTATGTTATTAAAAGTTAAAATATTATTTAAGATTGGGATTTGAACTCATGTTTAAGCTCGCTAGTAACATCATGACGTTATTATAATATTAGTTGAGTGAAGAAGCCGTCGTGGCGCAGTGGAACAACGTCTGAATATAAATGCAATAGTTATAGGTTCGATTCCCACGTGTAAGAAAGAATATAATATTTTCATACACTGGTAGAGAAAACGCGACATTGTCTTCCACAACTCAACACTCAATATCTCAAAATTATATATCTTAATATATGACAAGAGTATTATAATTTCCAAAGTACAAAGTTGGATATTATATATCTTAATATATGACGACAACGATATGAAGAAATAATAATTAATTATTATTTATTTGTTTTCTTTTTTGTTTCAGATACATTATGAAATACTGCGAAAATTATCGGCGATAAATGGTTCCAAAATATGTAAGTCTAACTAAACTAAACTAAACTAAACTCTAAGGCTCTGTGTTGACTACTGTGTAAGACGCAATCCACAAATAGCAATTCTAAATGATAATATTATAAAGAGTCATCGTGGTAGTCGTGGTCATTCTTCCCATTCGGGGGACTCATTTTTTTTTATTTTTTGCTTTGGTAACAAGACAGAACGCGGGGTTGAGGACTCAATATAGATGTCTAAATATAGATGTGTCGTTATAGACATTGTATCTCGAATATTGAACGATGGTTGGGGAACGGACTGCTTAAGTAATGGATTCCTCATAGCTATTCGGCTTGCCATCTTGTTTCTATGTACAGGAAATAGAGTGAAATTTCACTATGCGAAACCATTATATCCTTTAGTTAAAGAAGTTAAAAAATATGGGAGCGAGTAGGAATCGTACCCACGCACAGCTTTCTTTACTCGCGTATACAGACAGACCCTGTGCCGTTACACCACGACGGCGTGATTACATTATTTTTAGGAATATGAAACATTACGAAAACGCTTCAATAGTAAACAAGTTCAGTCTATTTGTTTAATAATTCTTAGAAAGATATAATCAGTGCCTAATTGAAGTTTGTGAAAATATTTTATAATAATTTTCTAAAGAGGTATAAAATATTTCTCGCAATCCATTTTATTAGGTTGCTAGCTTGTCACACGTGTGATAAAATTATAATCTTAATTTCATTTTCGTAGAACTACTAATAAAGTAATATATATAACAAGTTTTACTAGGTATTAATAAATATGACAAATTGGAAACGAACAGTCTTAGCACTAGGTTTCCTTTGCTTACCCTTCCATATGTGCCATTAAGCGTGATCGAAAATAAATTAAAAGTTTTTTTTTATTATTTTCAGGTAAATATCTCTACAAAGTAATAACTAAACAAACAAAAATAATTGAAAAAAAAACAGAATGGAGCTGGAAGATGTTGAAATGTACGGAAACGACAATTACTCCTTTGATGACAACGGAACATTTAACGGGACTTACGAGAACTGTCCTAACGTCAATTTACCCATAGTATATGTGATAACTCAGATACTGTATGCCCTGGTGTGTGTCGTCGGACTTCTAGGCAATACGCTGGTTATATACGTCGTCCTGAGATATTCAAAAATGCAAACAGTGACCAATATGTATATAGTGAACCTGGCTATCGCTGATGAATGTTTTCTAATAGGCATACCGTTTTTAATTGTAACTATGTCGCTTCGCTCGTGGCCGTTTGGAAGATTTATGTGCAAAGCTTATATGATATCCACTGGAATAAATCAGTTCACGAGTAGTATTTTTCTCTGCATCATGAGCGCTGACAGGTACATAGCTGTTTGCCACCCGATAGCCGCGCCTAGACTGAGGACGCCATTCGTATCTCGCATCGTATCCGCCGCTGCCTGGACAGCGTCAGCTCTGGTCATGACACCGATCTTCATGTACACCACACTAATAGAAAATGAAAATAGTTTATCATGTAACATAGTGTGGCCAGAGCGCGAGTTCAACAAGGGGCAAACCTCGTTCACTCTTTATTCTTTTGCCTTAGGTTTCGCGGCGCCACTGACTCTTATTTTTGTTTTTTACTGCCTTGTTATAAGAAAATTGAAAACTGTTGGACCAAAAAATAAATCTAAAGAGAAGAAACGCTCTCATAGAAAAGTAACCAAGCTAGTTCTTACTGTAATAGCGGTGTACGTCCTTTGCTGGTTACCGTATTGGGCCTTTCAGGTAGCATTGATATATTCACCGCCGACAGAGTGCGCCAGTCGTATTACTATCACCGTGTTCCTCGTCGCAGCCTGTTTCAGCTACAGTAACTCAGCAATGAATCCTATACTTTATGCATTTCTATCAGATAATTTTAAGAAGAGTTTCCTAAAGGCTTGTACATGTGCAGCTGGGAAGGATGTCAATGCTACATTACATGTAGAAAACAGCGTAATACCGAGAAAGAAAGGAAGAAGCGCAGCGCGTGCACAGTCACGCGCCTTGGCAGAAGTTAGAGGGTTGAAAAGTCCAAGAGATGGTGCTTGCGGCTCTAGGTCAGAAGCCTCTACAGCTCTCACATCTCGTTCCGTGGCAGTAAGCGAAGCCCTGCATATGGATTCCCGTCCAGGTCTCACGCCACTCATAGCTCCAAACGGTCTCTCACACTCGCGTCTTTGAGTGAGGGCCTCGCGCCGCAGCCGCGACTCTACTGCCATATTTGAAGAGGACACTATGATTATTTCAATAGATTAGTTTAATTAAGACTGGTTTAGTTGCGTGACCACCGACAGCTGAGAGACATGAGCCCTGTCTCCTCATTTGTCGGCCCTGAAAAGTAAGTTGCTGTAACATTTATGAGTATCAAAATTGTATGTTCTGTCTGGACCCGAGTATACGAGTACGAGTTCCTGGTGAAACTTTGTTCATTGATCAACATGTATATAGCATACATTTTTGCAGTGTTCGAAAGAGACGTTTTTGGCCTAGGGTTGTAACGATGAATTTATTAATATTTAGGTAGTCTATCGCCTGGCGTATAGTTTATACATAATATTATATTATAATTATAATTATTATTGTAAAAATGTACATATCCTGTAAATATTTAATTGTCATAAAACTTTATTTGTGATCAATAAACTTACTTATTTGAAATCCTTGGTTTTATTTTGGCCAGTTATAGAATGGCATGGTCAGGAAATATTGGTTTTCATAAAGAGTATCAATCAAGTGAGATGACAGTGGTCGGGCGAGGCGAGGGGAGTCCGGGCGGGGTGAGAGGCGGGGAGGGGTGGACGGGGTGACATGGACATATACGCAAATACATCGACGTAAGCTGAATATAGTCTCGGGTTGGGCCGAAGCTGAATAGCCGCTAAGCCGTAAGAATACAATTCCATCAGGATATTACGGTGGTGGCCGCTGTTATATTAAAAGTATACGCCAGTATATTTACAGGGAATAGCCAAGTTATGATAGGCTTATTAAATTTATCACACTTAACTTTATTACTTAGAAAATATATTTTATTATTAAAGATTATAGTTTTAAAGATTCAAAAGCTAAACCTTATTAAAATAAAAATAAAAAAGCTTCTCGCTATATCCCGCACATATCAGGGTAGGCAGAGGGAACCTAGTGTTAAGACCGTTCCCCACTTTCTGCCGAATTCTGGAGGCATTACGTGTTGAGTGGCAGAATTCAACGCCGCGC
>DWAO01002541.1:0-15756 GCA_018230605.1 Heliconius congener | reverse complement strand
ACCACCCCCGGCATTTAAAACCGGCGTGAAGTAGTGGCTTTATGCCACTGCGTTTGGCATCAGGTAATGCTGGGCTCCGGTGCCCAACCCATATTAAAGGCCGGCAACGCACCTGTAGCTCCTCTGGTCAAAAACAAAACAAAACATATGCATTTTAAACTTATGTGGTATATGTTATGTACATATTATACATATATATGTAACTTTTGAGTCTATATGTATATGTTAAAAATTGCCTCTCATATCTCCTATTTATTTCGCTTTTAGCATGGTAGGCACTCTGCTATTTACATACATAGAATACTGAAAAAATAAAAAAATATATATTTACAGAGATTATAGAGACAAATCACGCCCCTCCTCCTATATAAAACAGTAACAATAACAACAAAATGAAAATCAGCACAATTCTCACAACACTCAGCATTGGCTGCGCGTGCGCATGCGCCTGCGCTGAATATTCGGTGCTCTTTGATCTATTGATCCACATCTTATCCGGATCTCGAACAAACTATGATTTCCCTGTACCTTAAACACCGCTACGACACCCGCATTGGTTTTAAAATGGATATAAAATAAATAACGAAGGGGTTTGTTATCAAGTATCGTTTTTATAATTATACGTGTAACTACTAGAAAAGAAGAAATCGATGAAAATAATAAAAAAAATACTTTCTATGTTTATATTTTCGAAGATTTATTTCCAAAAAAAAGCATGTTAAAAAATGTGCTTGCTGATCCCGACGACGCTATTCAAAACTACGTTCAGATTATACCTCAGTAGATAGTGATAATATCCGATATCACTAAAACTGTCAAAATTCGTGTAATTTACCAAATACTTTCTAATATCACAAAAAATAACTCAATTCAATTTTTACTATTGGGCCGTCATGGCGCAAGGACACAAGCGTGCGACTGTAAAGGCTAAAGTTGTGGGTTCGATTCCCACTCAGGGGAATTAATCATTTGATATTTTCATTTTTCTCACTCTAGTACAAAAACAAAGCGCGGAGTTGAATTTAGCCACTCGACACACAACGCCTCGAGAATTCAGCAGAAAATGATGAACGGTGGTAACTGGTTCTCTGGATTCCTCTGCCTTAAAAAATAAACTCTTACAAGAAGCCATTGAAAACTAATATTTACTAAAGGAAATACTTTATCAATAATCACCAAGACCACCAACTGTAACAGTGCAGTGCGGTGCGGTGCGGAACATTTCTAACACGCTATGCTTTTTGCCGCGGCGCCGCTCGTTCCGCTCTCATAAACACAATCACAGCTCGAGGCAGATTATCCAGTCAATTGTGGCGTGGAGAGACAGTAATGGAATTATTAAATCATTATTAAGAAGAATTGGGTGCAGTCGCAGCTGTGAGCGTGATGGCAGTGTGTCCAGTTCCTGCATGAGAAAATAAATTATCTAATATTTTGAATTATTTACTCTGGTAGCAAGACAATGTTCCGCCTCTCAACACGAAATGTCGCAAAAACTTGTGTTGTTACCAGAGCGAGCAAATGGGAACGAACCTACAACCGCCGCAACTACCCACAGCCACGACGACATTTAAAATGTTTCAACAGCAATACTAAGCCACATCACACACCGTCCCACATATTTTGGAAAACAAGGTAAACAATAGCTATAGGTCTCTCGCCTCCATACTATTAACACAGTTGCCGGTACCCGGTGCAGTACGACCACTTTCGCTGCCCATCCTTGCCTGCGAGTCGCGAGTCGCACCGCATTCCGAAGAGTTACGTTTTTACGTAAATATTAAATGTTTTTCTTGAGGCTGTCGTTGCTCAGGGGAAAACGTGCTATTGTAAAAGTGACGTGGTTGTGGGTTCGATTTCCATTTGGAGGGTTTTTTTTTTTAACAACTTATTTATGTTGTTAGCATGTCTTATTTTTAGTATTTTCTTTCGTGTGGAATAACACTCTAAAAAAAGTTCTAAATATTTAATAAACATTAAATAGCATTGTATTATAGGGATGCTAACAAAATAAATAAGTTGTAAAAAAAATAAAAGTAAAAAAAAGTAAAAAGTAGCTTGATGAGAACGTATGGCTTAGTGGTCAGAGCGCTAGGGCGGTTTTCAAGAGGCGCAGTTTCAAATCTTGCTACGGTACTTTTTTATATTTTTCTAAAAAAGTATCTTTCTTTTGATATTTAACATTTTTTTAAGTTCAATTTAAAAACGGAATATACAAAAACCCCGGTTTTTCCTGTTCCAGGAGGAATTTAGAAAAATCCTCTCCCAGTGCCCTCTTATAGGTACTCCTTAACCTTCATGGCAAATTTAATTAAGATCCAATAAATTTGACTGTGCAGTTTCAGTCATCCAGTCACTGAAGAGTTTTATATATTTACATTAAGTTAAATACAATAAGTTTTATATATTTACAACTACTTATTATAAAAATATTGGCTTTCTTCAGCTCGTGTGGTTTATCTGAGCGTTGCCATGGTAACTGGAGCGAGGTGGAGATGCAATCTCATCAAATAGTGGTGTTTCGTGGAATTAAAGAATATTATTCTATTATTTATGTTGTTACACATGATGCACTCGCTTATTGTGTTTTTTTACTCTGTTTTGCTGAAAATGTAGGTTTTGATTGGCATGTTTAGTAATTAGTGATTCCTGATACTCAGCCAAGTCGTGGATTCCTATTCAAGAAAAGATTCAGATCCTTTTGATGAATTATAAATTTATTTTTAAATTGAAATATTAAATAGATAATTAACAAAAAAAATGCTTTTAGGTATAAGGACTACTACAATTTTACCACAATACTTGTATCATCCAAAGTTAGTACTTTATTTTCTGGTCTTTTGTCTTTATTGAATATATTGCTTGTGGGCTGTACTGAAATGGAATCATCAACAACTGACCGTTGCGTCGTGATGAAACATCATGAACAGTTGCCCTTTACCAGTAAAACCAAAGCAATTAGACCGCTCGTCGGCACTGCGCACGCGTTACCTCGCGCAATGATCATATTACCGTTACAACTTTAGTTGTAATACAAAATATTCATTCCTGGTGGCACAGCGGCACAGCTTTTGGTTATGAACGTTACGGTTTAGGGTTTGATTGACACTCGGAGAAATGGATTGAATGTAACACGGTGTAACTCTCATTACTCTCAAATAACAGTGGGCTGAGGGAACCTAATATTTAGAGACTCCGTTCCCCAAGCATCGTCCATTTTTATTGGCACTTGGCCTGTTGCTTGGCGGAACTCATTGCCGAAAAAGATTATTCTCTAGAGTGGAAATCGAACCCACAACTATCGCATTTCAAGGTTTTTGCCGCTGCTGAGTTGAAAGCCTTAAAATCTAATTATATACATAATATGTAGATAATTTGATAAATTACACTTAAACTGAACGTGCAAAACAAAACACAAATTTGAGTAAAGCGACCAAGACCATAAAAGGGCATATTTAAGTGATAATTTCTGATTTATGATGTGAAAACAACTTTCTATAGAGTGAGCACGCTGTATAATTATAGTCTATTCAATTACCATTGTAATAACGGTAAGTTTTACATAATGAGATATGTATATATATACTTTTATATATATCTCCAGTACATGGCGGAGAGAGCAAAGGAAAATTTTATTATGATTTAAGACCTCCTCTTATATTAAGTTATTTGGCGGATCGCCGATTATCGTACAAAACAGATTTTTTATCCTTTTAAAATTATCCGGAAAAATTTTTTTTGTTCTGAAAATTCTACCGTGCTACCAAATAAATTATTTTTAAAATATTTAATTTACAAATATTCTTTACAGTACTTTTATTTTGAATAACCATTAAATATTTACCAAAATGTTGTTCTCCGATATAATTTGTTAGGTTATTTTCTTTGATTCCATAGAAAACAGAGAAAATTGGAAATATTTTGTAACTCTTGTTCAAAAACTAAACCGATACCTCAAAAACACGATGACAGTGAACACGAGCATTGAACTGTTACATAACGACCTGTTCGTCTCATAGTATTCGCAGAAGAGAACAGCCTCCACACTACTTTCCCCTTAAACTTATTGGCCATTGAATGCGGAGCGATAGAGTTTTTTTTTCGTGTTACCTGAGAAAATGACCTACATATAGTTACAATAACTATCTCGTATTATACTAGCTTTTAAGCCAGCCATTTAGAAATAACTAAGAGATATGTATGTATGTCACGTAACACAAACTTAGTGTCCAATATCGAAATGTAGCGGTAATGTAATTTTAGCCTATTTTTTTAATCCGTCTTAAAAGGTTCAGAGATTAGTGCGATCAACCAAATAAACTCTTCAGCTTTTTAATATTATTATAGATATAAAAGTATAAGTATTTGTAGACAAAGACTATTTTTTTAAAAACAAATTAGGTATCTTTATGTACTTTGGTTAATTTTGCTGTATGTGCTGTATCTATAATAAGGTAGTACTCAGTTATTTACGTTTCTTTAAATCAATTTGAATTAACAAACATCCTCAAAACGAAAACAGGCAAATAAATCAGTACTTCTCCGAGACATAATTCCTCTTTCAAGTCTCACAAGTTACGAAAGTTACCCAGTAAACTACGCAAGAGAAACTCTAATGACTTAAAACAAGTGGTCGCGCTATAAAAACGTAAAATAAGCCGTCAGTGGACACACGGCACGGCGGTTATGGTGGTGTCCGGCGGCCGGCGTAGAAATCGACCCAACATTCCTTTTATTTCCCATTTTAGTTTTTTCCAATCCAACTTTCTAGATGAAGCTCATTCGTCTATGAGTGCTTGTTGTGAATTAAATGTGTATGTGGAAAATTATAATACGTTTCTTTTATATCATTATGTTTGGCCGCCACGGCGGTAATAGAGGTAGTTGCAAGTTCGATGTAAGCTCAGGAGAGTAAATTGTTTTCATACTATACTAACGCTCTGATTACAAGACAAGGCGCGGTGTTGAGTTTCACCACTCAACACGCAATGTCTCGAAAATTGAGTAGCAATTTTAGCGTATGCACTCATTTTGTACGAAAATATTTATATCACCTCCACTCGATAAATTGTACTGATAGACGTACATTTGTCTAATGATGTAGACATAAAAGTGGTGATGTAAGGGATCTGTATTTATCTTATAAGATAAGGACGCCTTCAAAACGCCCATTGGCGTTTACCAGGGCGAGGAACTGAAAATAGTTCATTCCAACGAGTGGAAATCGAACTCACAACCGACGCGCTTACAGTCGACAAATACTACAGATATATAAATCACCTAAGTTATTGGCTGACCGAAGAAAACTTCGTTAAGTAATAAAGTAAAGTAGCAATAATAGTTGGTTGTAAAAGATAAACAATAAGGAGGGGGTCGTCGACCGCCGCGGGCTGGGAAAGCCGCGCTCTTACGTGACATTGATTTCAGATATTTGTGGATATTTATTATTTTCTATTTTTTTATAGCTTAACTTAAGGTAGACAGAGGGAGCCTAGTGTTCAAACACTCATATTATACACTTATTTATATATTATTAGTTTATTTATATTTGTAATTTTGTACAAGTCTCCCGAGGTCTCCGAGTAGTTTGAGAAAATGAGATTATTTAAAAAGTAAACGTGAGTGAGTTACAGTGCAATGCATAGGCAAAAAAAATCTAGCTACTTTTTTATAGCTTCACGCTGTATCTCAAAGCATAAAGCCAGGCAGCCATGGGGAACCTAGTGTTAACACACTCCGTTCTCCATGCATCGCATAGATGACTACGAAATCTACGCTACGCCTTAGTTTTTATCAGAACGAGGGAATGAAAATAATTATTATCATTCAAATGAGGAATGAAAATCGCACCTACGACCGTCGCAATTACAACTACTACACTACACCACTGCACCATGACGATCTTTTGATATTTTTCATTATCATAGGCCTTAATAAGGAGTTATATAAAATTACCCCGTTCATGTATTTCCTAGGAAACGTAAAGAATATCTAAAACCGCAAAATAACTAACTATCTATCACAAACAATCTCGTCACTGGTTAAATGTGTATCTGTCTTTTATAGATTATAGTAAGTAATGTTTAAAGAATTAATTTTATAAAAGTCTATAAAATGATAACTTTTTTTAGCTTCACGCTGTATCCTCACATAGCAGGAAAGACCTGGAAACCTAGTATTAAAACACTTTTTATCCCCTTTATTAAACACTAATACTTTCCGCCACATTCTGGAAGCATTTCGTGTTTATGACCAAAGTTGATGCTCCGCTTTACCTCGTTACATGACAGAGCATGGAAATGAAAATATAAAATGAATCACTTCCTCAATTGGTAATACCTACCTACCCACAACCTAAACTTTATTTTGGGAAAGTTTTTTTAATTAAAAAATATATATTTTGTAAATAGTTCATTCCATTAAAAAAATATTTGTTTTTTTAAATACAGTATAAAAATAATTAACGTTTTGGATTCTGTCCAACTTAATATATAATCAATACTACGTAAAAAAAAACAAATAAAATTACTATATTTTATTACACTAACGTCTAAACTCATGGTCACTCGAATCATTTAGTAGTTTTTGCAGTCCATTCATCCGACAGCAAAAAGCATGTAACAAAGCGTAGTGTATCTGCCGTAAGCCTTCTTTTGTCGTCGACACGTACTCGTACCTCCTTCATTATCAAACGTATTATTTCTTCATTTTTTATTACCATTGATAAGAAAAAAAAATGTGAATTACATATTATAAATCTATTTTGATTCTTCGTTTTTTTTTCACGCCGGTCGTGGCGCATGCGACTGTAAACGCGACTGGTTGTGGGTTCGATTTCCACTCGGATAAAGGGAATATATGATATTTTAGTATTTTCTCTCGCTCTGGTTACGAGACAAAAAATGGCCTCTCAGAACGCAATGCCTCCAGAGTTCGACTGAAAGTGCGGAACGGAAGTGTGTTAAGACACTGCAACGGAGTGTCCTAATACTAAGTTCCCAGGTCCCTTTTGCCTATCATGTTATATGTGTGATAATAGGATGGGATGGAGCTAAAAATTAAACAAACATATATTTAAAATTATACTAGCTTTTACCGCTTCGGAATTAAGGTTCTTATGGAAGTATAGGAGGGCATTAACAGGAAAGGGATTTTCTCAATTTTTCGGAATTTTGCGGCGGCAAGTATATTTATATAAAGCAGAACAACACAGTAGGGTAAAGCACCTGCGACCCGCCGACGGCCCGCTTTCCGTTTCTACAGCGAGAGTGGACGATTCGGTTACGCATAAATTATACCTGCAAGTTATATTTAAAAGAAAAGTAAAATGAATTCTCGTATCTACAACAGCGAACACCTTACCGGTTTTTTCTTGAAAAATACCTAAATCCATAAATATTTGTGCAATTAAATATTTTTTTATATATTATTGAAATATTTAAAAGTAAATTAAACGTTCATTACAATTTTCTCCATATATATATATGTATTTTTTAAAGCACGTAGAACCGAGTATTTGACACTGTTTTTCGCCATTTTTTTTTGTTACGAGGTCTTACCTCCTAAGCAACTCAAATTGTATTTTGTACTTGAAGCCGCTACCTTCTAATGGAAATTCTAAATTCTATTGAACCATAGGTACATTAGATATGTATTACAAGACCATATTTCACCACATTTCTTATAAACTATAACGAATGTAACGCAATCTCCTATTGCGTGCGCGCCTACACCCGCTACCGTACGACGGAACGCAGTAAATACTTTGTATTGAAAGTTTTGTAATGTGATATCAAATTAGATTTAGAGATTTAGTTGAGACCAGTCGTGCAGTACACGCGACAGGCTGTGGGATCGATTCCCAGTCGGGGAAATTAAATATTTAATATATTGAGTTCCGCAACTTAACGCGCAATGCCTCCAGAATTCCGCGGAAAGTGGGAACTGGAAGTGTCTTAATAGGTAATGGAGTGTCTTAGCACTAGGTTCTTAGGTTCCCTTTGAAATAAAAAAAAAGAATTTATAAGAAATATAAAAAAAATTACAAAATAGATAACATTCCGAACACATTAAGCTTATATTATGATAATTTTAACATAATTTGTATTTGTATCGAAAGCTGAATGTCGGTAGTTGACCCCGGCGGGCGGCGGTCGGGCGAAACACTTTACGAAATACCTACTAATAATGAGCTATCATTATTTATCAAGGCATTTGGGCGTCCGTCTGTCGGGGCGCAATGGGGACTGTAAATGCAATGGTGGTGGGTTCGGGTCCAATCAGGGGAATGATTATATTTAAATATTTTTTTACATTCCCCCGCTCTGGTAAGTGGTCGAGATAAACCGCGGCGTTGAGAAAGCGTGAAGAATACTCTTTAGTTTTATAATATTAGTAAAGAAAAAGAATATAGTAGAGTCGCGTACAACAATTTTTCACCGTTGCCATGGGAGACTACACAACATTACATAAATCACTTCACGAACATAATGATTGATGTATCTACTGTCATTTGCCACAAAAACTAAGCCTACGAGTGAGAAATGATCCTGGGAAAGTAAATAAGTTGAAAATTTTAGCGCCATCCAGACGGTATTGGAGAACGTTATGTAATGGGGTTTAATCCCATTTGAGGGATTCTATAAAAATTCAAAACTTCATAATATTTTTTCAGCGTTTTACCAAAGATTCGGAAAAGATAGTTCTGCCGAATAGTCTCCAAATTTAAGAGATGCTATATATCATTAATAAAATTATCATTTAATTCAATGAAATCATCTTAATGTCTAACATTTCTACCCTATAAATATTTCTATAAAATAAGAATAGATAATAATAGATAATGTTCTCTTCTGGCAAATCGAAGCCACAACTATCTTAACTAATAAGTGCAAGCAGGATTATGCGAAGGTTTGGTGAAGGTACTAAATTAGTGATACGCCAAGATTCCACCATTTTAGAGACATTGTATGTTAATTGGCCGAACTTAACGCCGCGCTTTATCCGCAGAAGTGTTAAAAGAAAATAAATTCAAATATAATCATTTCTTTCTAATATGAATCGAACTCACACCCACAACCAATTACATTCCAATCATGCCACAACCGATCAATATTATATAATAACAAAACAATTTACCAAAACATTGCTCAATATTGTAAACAGCGTGAAGCACTTCGCTTCGTCTCTAATACTATAATTTGAAGTGACCTTTATTGTTGATCGACGTGTGGTGTCGCAACTCCGCTCGCACCTTAAAATAGTCATTAAATGGCCATCAATGTGTGAATGTAGCACTTTGATGTTATTTCACATGTTCTAGCGAAAATTTAAGCTAAAGCTCCATCGATAAGCCCTTATTATAATCACGCTGTATCCCGCATTTGGCGGGGTAGCCAGAGGGAACGTCACCCAATTTACAAGACGTTGCGTGTTGAGTGATGGAACTCAATTCGTTTTGTCGTGTTACTAAAAATTATTAATTCCTCGAGCAAAAATCGAACTCACAACCATTTTGCGTACATTCATACGTTAAGTTAATCAAGACGTTGTGTTAAGCTGTGTTAAGGTATAATGAAGGTAACTATAGAGTATACTAAAGTGTATATCGCACGTAAAACGATCTACCGTCTAGGGCCGTCCCTTTCACCTGCTCGAGCCCTACATTCTAGAACACCGCGCTGACGGTTGCACTTGCCAAATATCCTGTCATTTTGTACCATTTTAGTAAATGTTTGGTTTATTTTGCTTATTTTAAAATATACTATACTTCACGCTGTACGCGGGATGCGGGATGCATCCCGCATCAGGGTTGGTAGATGGAACCTAGTATTTAGATTTCCGTTCTTCACGCACCGCCCAATTTTCTAGATCTTCGAATTCACAATATCCAAAAAGAAATGAGTGATAACGAAACTCTGCCCCACCATATACTATGTATAATTTTTTGCGGCGGAACCCAACGACGTGTTTTATCCTAAAAAATATTTGTTTTTTTAATATAAGCACTTTATCAAGTAATCGAGCCCTAATATTGCGACTTATGATATCGACATCACTATTAATGTGATACTCAATGAAATATTCAAATTATGTCATACCTAGCTTTTATCTCCAACTTCACTCGCTTGGTCAAATGGAAAAATTAGAAAAAGACATTTACACGAACATATATTCAGAGCTAAGGTCCATCACAATCGCTTCTCTCTCTACCCCACATATATCTGAATTCGCTCGTGTTTTTGACCCGTCAAATGGACTTGTATTGTCCACACATTTTGTAAAACTTCTTGAGAATAGCGCGTTCATCCAAACAAACAGCTCATCTTTATAATATTAGTATATCAGTGGTTTACACAGTCCTTAGGATATCAAATGAATTATTACAGTCGTACCGGTTGCTCAATTCGGCACGGCCGGTTGGGGAAAATCCTCGAGAAGTAGTTTCATCTGGGCTCTAATGTCAGCTATTCAGGTCACATACGGGTCTAGTTCCAGTAATTACCTACTATAAACGATGTTTTGTTTTGTGTTTGATTATAATATAATGTTTTAGAACTAAGGCAACTGTATGTGGATTGATTGTTCGTTTAGTGGTACTTAATACTGTGATGAGAGAGGGGCAAAAAGTAAAAACTTAGGAACTTAGTGTTGAGACACTCCGTTCCCATTGCCGATATTCCGTTCTTCCGTTCTCATTTTCCTCCTAATTCTGGAGCTATTGCAAGTTGAGTGTCTGGAGTGTTCTAGTGGCAAATACATTTAGTTTTTAAAATATAGCCATATACAAATATTACGGTCAAAATTATTCAAACTCGCAACTCTAAAATAATCTAAATTCAATTTAGTTAGCGATTTATCATTGTACTACAACAAATACCGGCGAAACACCTGCTGTTGCTCAACCTGCTCTCAGTTCCCACGGCGGCCGAAACGCATTATTTACTTCTGCGAAATTAGGCAAGGCTCGATTCAAATTTAACTGAGAAATTCCTTTGCAAATTATGTTATGATTGTTATAAAAGTAATATAACATAAATAAAATGTAATTCGTTTAGAATTTGAAATAAATCAGTAACATGAGGCCAGTCGTGGCGCAGGGGCACAAGTGTGCAACTGGTTGTAAATTGTATTCCCACTCTATGCAATTAAATATTTAGGTAATATTTTAATTTCCTCGCTCTGGTAACAAATACGGTGTTAAGTTCCAACACGCAATTGTTCAGTGCCCTGCTATAATGCATTAAACAGCGTGAAGCTAAAAAATATTTTTACTCAATAAGACCATTACAAACACTTTGAAATCGCAAAGTTACATAAAAACGTCAGTAATGTCAGTAATTCATAAAGCTACTATCAGCTCATTACTATTATCAGACAAGGCAAATTAAGAAGGGATGGCAAATTAATTTTATTTTGTAAATAAATATATATAAAATATAACAAATATAATATGTCAGCATACCCATTTTTCATGTTTCACCCGACACTTGCGCAAGAGTCGATGTAGCGCAATTATTTTATTTATATGACAGTTCGTCACACCTGTAGGTAAGGTTGTTAAACACTAGTATCTACCCATGCCCGGTTGCGCAACCACTAAAAATGTCAAGGTTGCACTAATAGATATGTACAAATATATTTTGTAGCTTGTACGCTATAAATTACAAAATTGTGTAATTTCTCTTCCAATTTCACGCTATATCCCGCGTATACAGGATAGAAAGATAGTACCTAGTGTCAAGACACTTTGTTTTCCAATTTTTCCTTCCCCGAATTCATGACGTTGCGTGTTTAGTACCGGGACTTAACGCCATGCCGAAAATTATTAAAAAATATTGTTTTTTTAACTTTAACAACATGATGAGGTGTAAAGTGTGAAAAATGTGGAGAAAGGAGTTTTATAACAACAAATTTTCTTTGCCCTCGCTTTGTGCGTTGAGGTTGGCCACGCAACACGCATTGTCTCGAAATATGAGCGGAAAGTGTAGAGAGGGGTGTCTAAACACTACTTCACCTGCGGGATGCGGGATACAGCATGAAGCTAAAAAAAAAAGAAAATAGTAATCTGTCAAAAACAGGCAAACTTTCGAAAGTGCCCCAAGAGTTATTGTGGTTATATACACTTGTTTTTGCGCCTTTTGCTCATATTTAACCTGAATTATGGGAAATTATTCGAGTGAAGGAAACCTGATTGATCTCAGCAGTATAAAGTGTATCACCGTATTATCTGAGGTCGGTCGTGGCGCAGCGGCACAAGGTGTGGCTGTAACCGTGACAGGTTGTGGGATCAATTCCCACTGGAGGAAA
This sequence comes from Heliconius congener, assembly GCA_018230605.1. Taxonomy (NCBI): domain Eukaryota; kingdom Metazoa; phylum Arthropoda; class Insecta; order Lepidoptera; family Nymphalidae; genus Heliconius; species Heliconius congener. Next base: position 3,447 of record DWAO01002541.1, on the reverse strand, counting down.
TGAAATATTTAATATCTTAATTTCCTCGCTCTGGTAAGGAGGCAAAGCGCGGTGTTGAGTTCAGCCACTCAACACGTAATGCTTTCTGAGGTTAGCGGAAAGTTGAACCGAGTGTCTAAACACTAGGTTCCTTCTGCCTATCCTGTATCCTGCCATGTGCGGGATACAGCGTGGAGGTAAAAAATATATACTGAAAGCACCTCCGGTATGTCACGGCCGATGACTTTTTAGTTTTAATATATGTATGAGTATGTATGTATGTGTGTGGTTTTCATTATGAAATAATTTGGTATGCGATATTATTTCGCAACTCTGTACTTCGATAGCGCTCACCAAAACCACCAGTTACACAAAGTTCCACCAGATCAAATTCAATAGCCTTCGTGACGCAGAGTCTTCTTCGCTCTGGTCACGTTCAGTGTCTTCACATTATTGTTCCTCTACCTACGCAGGGTGCGTTTATGCTGCTAACTACTCACAACTGTAAAGAAATTATATGAGGCCGTACTGGTATATAAAATGCCTCCAACAAGATTGTAAGTGTCTGATGGTAACAGAGCGTGTTAACTTTAGGTTCCCAGGTTCCCATTGCGTGCTCTGCCACGTTCGACATATGGCGTGAAGCTAAAAAAAGTTTCGGTCACATCCTCAGTTAAAGTGTTTCGAAATGAAGAAAAGAGAACCTAGTCTCATGAAACTCCGTTTTCCATTTTCCTTTTGAGTTCCGGAACTCAACACCGTTCTTTACATCGTTCCCAGAACCAGGAAAATTATTTTATTTCATTACTCCAAGTGAAACATAAAAAGAAATCTGCAATACATTTTCCAAATTAGTATCTATAAAAACGTGTAAATTACACGAATATGGGATCAGTAAGTTAGAAAGTGTCGTCAGTTCGCGTCGGTGTCCGACAAATGACAGTCGCGGTTAACTTTTATTTGCTTCACTGGACTTGTAAAAACTATATAGTTTTTATAAGATTTGTGTGTTACTAATATTATTTTTTATACATTTTTTTCTAATAACTTCTAGTCGAAAGTTTTAGAATCGCGTGTCTAACATAAGCCGTGCCTAACATAATCAGTCGCGGCTTCGATGCTCACTTGTTGTAAATGTTTGTTTTAGCGTTGCGTTGTTTGGTTCTGTTATAGCTGGCAAAGTTAAAAATATAAGTTAATTATAAAACTACTCTTTTCATCCAGTTTGGTTTCGAACGGAACTTTCAAAAATGTACCAAAGACAATAAGATTACGCATGAAAATTCCACTACTAGATAGATTTCAGCTATTTCCCTAAATAAATAGATTGGAACGGAATGTTTTAACTCTAGGTTCCTATTGCCTTTCCCGCTCTTTGCGGGACATCTACTACAGCGTGTTTTGTAATAAGGCTGGTTTTTAGTAAGGTAGGTTAAGTTCCGTTATCCAATGAGGACTAGTAAGCAACTAATATCATCAATGTCAATCGTCCCTCCCATCGGGAATGATGCAACAACATATTACATAATCGAACATTTTTTTGTCATTTAAAGCAGATGTCTTAATGACTTGCGCAAGCTACTTCCGGTTACGTCACACTTTCTATGTGATATCTTAGATGACATATGAAATACTACTTCCTGGTGACATTACTCTGCAAGAAATTATATAAAATATCATCTTCACATACTGATATTCTACCTAGTTTTACCTATACCTAGTTTTATACTTACCTTCATCTAGGTAAAACCTAGTGTTGAGATACGCCGTTCACCGCTTACCGGCAAAAGTCAGCAGACTGTGTTTAGAGTGGCGGAGCTTACCACCGCATTTTGTCCATTACAACGAGGTTATAAAAGTAGTTCAGTTAACTATTGATCAATACCATAAACGTTAACTTATATTACACGGGGTAATATCCTTTATATCTATTTTTGTTAACCTTTTTCTCTAGATATTTTACTTGTTGGACACTAATTGTATACAATAGCTCGTTCCTTTGTTTTGTGAGCACTATATAGTCGCTATCTGATTGTGTATCTTGACTTGGTGGTTACCGGTTAACTCGAGTATGTCATGATCTCTGTAAATGTCTTACTGATGGTGGCGTCATGTATCGGGTCGTTTAGCTCCGAACAATTCTAACGCATGCGTGATGCTCGTAAACGGGTGCCGTCAGTTGGGACTGGTCAACTCAGTCGTTCGGTGATACCATCAAAGGACTCATATTCAACCCTAGTTAGGCTGTGCCTATTTATAGTCGACTTACATTGTTTCTGTGTGAAATCTGCACCTTTGAGAACTGGCAGTAGAATCATATATATATAATCACGACTATGCGTAAGTGTAACGGTCTACATGAATAAAAGAATATTATAAATTTTGAATTTGAAAAGTTATGTTAACGCTGACCCACTACATTATAAAGCATTGTGGGTTTCATCGTGTAATGCAGTAAATGTAGAGTTTATATTGAAACGAGCACTTCTACGCCCACATTTTACGTGATCAGTTTCAGCTCTGATCAACAGAACTGCCTTCCGCAAAAGGTGCAGACGACTTTAATGTGACGACTTAAAGGTGCCTGAAATTATCTATTTGAATCTATACTTATATTATAAAACAGACGAGTTTGTTTCGTTCAAAGCGCTGATCTCGGGAACTGCTACTGCTATATGAAATGAAAGTATATTTTTAGATGAATCGACAATGTTACATCATGTTAATTGTTGCGATGTTTCTTTACTTGCGGTCAAAGGTCTCGGCCATATAGGATATTATCTCATGTATCATCATCACGAGTAGTTATTTCCATTCGAACACGCAGGCGAAGCCGCAAGTAAAAACTAGTAAGCAATAATTTGGATTTTAATTTTAATTTACGGGTCGTGGCGCATGGGTACAACGTGTTACTGTTGACGCGACAGGTTGTAGGTTCGATTCATGAAATATTTGATATTTTTTTTTCCTCGCTGTAATAACGAGGCAAAGCGAGAAAGTGCTGAAGGGTATGGTGTCTTAACACTGCCTAACCTGCGGGATTCAGCGTGAAGCTTAAAAAAACTTAAATATAATTATAGTAGAAGTGTAGCAAGTATTGTTCTAACAACCAAACCTAAATCGACATATCTAAAAAAACAAAGATCTTTATGGAACAGAATATACATCAAAAATTCCCAAAGCCATACATTCTTTAACTATTATGCTAATATTTAAAAAAACGAAAGCACGCATAATTATTTAAAATGAAAGAAGAAAGTGGTTAAGATCTAGTTTGCGTTAACTTTATTTATGCTATATGGAAATACCTATTTCACACACTTGGCGGTATGTGGTCACAGGTTCATTTACATTTGCCTATACTGCTTTTTTTTAGTTTGAGTAGACTAAGCTCCGAAATGTCTTAATATATATATTTTTTTTATGGAAAAGACACGGCAAACGAGCGTGCGGGTCACCTGATGGTAA
>DWAO01002540.1:0-15756 GCA_018230605.1 Heliconius congener | reverse complement strand
AGAGCGAAGAAAATGGAAATATAAATTTAAGTAAATATTTCATCTCCTCGAATGGGGCCGAACCCACAACCAGTCGGTTTTACAGTCACACTTCGTGCCACTGCGCTTCAACTGGCCACAGTTCCATGTCGCGTTGTTACTATTCATTGCATTAAGGAGGAATGGTATTAGTTTTCCTGTGTCAATAAATATTTATATATTTATAAATAGTTTGTTATATTTTTTAGGTTGTCCAAGCATACTTGGAACCAAATATTGAAAGAAGTGAAGAAAAATTCACATGGGGCGAAATAGATATCACAATACTAAGAGATTACACCAAGTCAAAGTTTGGATGGTCTCAAAACAAACTGGACGAAATTATAAAACCAGTGCTGAAAAGAATGGTTGATCGTAAGAGCCAAAAGAGTGTGTACGATTACTACAAACGAAAAGTGGAATTTCAGTCGTTAGAAGATCAAATGAGTAAAAGAGTTAAAGCAGCAGTACAAAAAATGGGACCAGAAATGGCTTTAGACAAAACTAACGAAACAGAAGTTGTTAAAATTACAAAGAAACGAACAGCTAAAACTAAAACCAACGACTCTAAAGCTGGTCCCTCTAACTCAAAGAGAAGCAAGAACGAAGAACTTAAAGAAATAGATCATATTGTTAAATCAACTGCAGTCAAAAGTATTGAATCCACATTAGATATAAAAATTCCGAAAAGCGATAGGGTTCAAGAAATAATACCACAAAGGGAAAAGGACAAACAATATTTATTAGAGAACAAACTAAAAGCTATTGAAGTATTTCGTAAAACTAAAATAGATCGTAAAAAGAAAACTACTAAAAGAAAGCTCCCTGTACCTAAAGATAAGGCAGATCTCTCAGAAAGTGACAGTGATTGAGAATTTAGAAAAAATCCATATTGGTTTTTAATTTTTGAAAAAGTCTAGTCGTGTGAGGGCAGAATAGTATGGAACACTAATTCAACGGTTTTTTTTAATCAGAATTGGTACTTAAATAAAATATTTTTATAAAAAAGTTAATTTAATGTTTACAACATTATTTTCGTATAAAAAATTAGTTTGAAAACTTAATATTTTATTATTTTATTGCTTCACTATGTATTTCGCACGTAGGCAGAGGGAACTTAGTGTTAAGTCACTTCCGTCCCCCACTTTCCTTCAAATTCTGGAGGCATTGTATGTTGAATGGCGGTACTCCACCGCGCCTCGTTACCCGATTGATGAAATGAATACACTAATTGTTTTATTTCCTGGTGGGAATCGAACCCACAACTACTTCATTTATGTTATACAGATGGAAGTGTCAGCACCACTTTAAATGAAAGTACAGTTTTAACTACTCTATAAAAGCCTAATATAATTAAAATATTTTTTTTTCGCCCAAAAATGAAAAAGTATTTTTTATTTTTTTAACCTGTTGTCAAGATCGATGCACGAACACAAACCTTTCAAAGGGAAACCGCCGCATACGCCTCATTCCGAAATCGAGTCGTAGGTATTGACGGCAAAGTTCAAAGTTGAGTTGAACCTTTGGTAGTATTTTTGTAGGAGTATGTGTTTACGTTATTGGTGTCTATGCGTAACTGCGTCGCCCTAAATACAGGTATGGAAACATCGTGAAATGAAAAAACATCCTCCGTCTTAAACTGTAGGTATCTTGATTAATTTCTTTAAGTATTGCTTTCAAATATTTTACCTTATATGCTGTTTCCGTAAAACGAGCGCTGACACTTCCACCCTGTACTTAAATGATTTAATTTTAAACGGGATTGGTGTTTAAATAAAAAATCTTTATAAAAAAGTTAATTTATTGTTTACATTCAACTGTTTTGAAAGAACAAAGCACAGCTTAAATATATGAAATAAATCCCTTAAAATAAACGAAATACAGCAAATAATCACATAGAATAACACAAATTACTAAGTAATAAGAATAAAAGAATGACTACAAACTAAACTCCTAAAATGAATTTACACAACAATAATATGTGGCTTATAAATTATAATCAAATTTGAAATAAAAATTAATATTTTTTAAAATATCAGTTTGTACATTTAATCTTCATTTGATTTGGAAATATCAAAATATATAGAATATAAAAAATATACGAAATAATAAATAAATAAATATAGTTGTTTATATCTTTCTGGATTTTTTAAGATATATAATAATGTAGTAATTCTGAAGTTAAAATCTTGTAATATGACTAACATATTTGATTTATATTCACCATAATGATTTTTATATTCATATTTTAATAAACAGAAATAAAAATGCCTTGCATTGCATACAAGGGTGCAATGTCAAAAAGAATTGAATGTACTACCTACAATAATATATAGTTGAATTATCCCGTAACATATGTATGTATCTATCGCACCTTTAGAATTATAGTGACCTAATCAAAAATGATGATTTTGAGTTTTTGTCAGAAATTGACCTTGTCCATTGACCGCCTACAAAGGTCCGCGGAAAGCGGGGAACCAAGTGTCTTCTATTCTAAGTTCTCTCTGCCTACCCTGCTGTGTACAGAGCGTCGTTTTAGGCCAATTTCTGACAAAAACTCAAATCATGGTTTCTTTGATTAGGTCACTATAATTCTAAAGATATGTAACGGGAATATACCGTCTACTATAATTGCACGCTATTTTAAAAAAAGTACTCATTAGCACTAAGCCTTTGAAACATCTCATTCGTCAATACTATTGTCTATTTTTGTTTCATTAAAGTGTAATTTAGTAATAATATTAAATGATCACTTAAGAATCGGGAACTCTATAACAGTAGTGTTATAGTAAAATTGTATGCCATCTTGGCTTAGTTTACACACGCCTCATTGCTCGTTTCAGGTTCAATTCCCACTTAGAGAAAACCATTTATTAATATACATGTAGTTGAAATGGGTTTAGTTAGCTAATATAATCGTTCCAGTTCCGCCATTCAATACTTACACGGCAAGTTAAATGTGTAATTTTTTTAAGGTTTTACTTATGAAGAAAAAATAGATACATTAACTAGTTTCATGTGGATATTTTAATTAATTTTTATTTTTAATATTCAATACAACACTTATAACCGTAAATCATTTTGGGCCTTTTTAGTTAAATTGTGCATATATCTAGCACAGATAACATAAATAAAGCGAAATTCACACTTAAGTACTAAACTGGTTTGAGTAAAAAAAAGGTAAAATATTGATAAAATTTATTTTAGAGCTACATTTTAATAGCCAGTTTAGTTAGGCATAATATTGATCGATCGATTTATATGCTTGTAGCTCGCATATAGTTACTATTGTTGGCTAGCATGCTAGTTACAACATTTTAAAAATGTTTTTAAAGATTCCATAAAAAGTATAATACAATATTAAAAAAACGTATAAAAATTTAAAAATTAGAAAATTTCTTGGAAACCGTCCAAGTACTTTGACCACTAAGCCATACATTCCAAGCCACGTATAAATATTTGTATTATGTTTGTTTCAACTTATTTATGTTGTAATTAGTTTCTAAATTATTATTGATTAACTCATACATTTTTTTATAAACTTTCTGTGGCATATAATATAAAGTGTCTATTACTTTTTAGAATATATATTTAGTTTGGTAATTAGCTAACAATTACAAGAGCTACAAGTATATTTACGACAATCTTAGCATGTCAAAGAATGTAGATCTGACATGATTACTCTTTTTTATTATAATTTCATATAAGTCAGGTCAGACCGTTAAATTTTATATATCGATATAAATCCAAAATATGTTTTATATACAAAAAAAATAAAAAATCCAATGGGAACAATAAAACTATACCACACTTTAGCTAAAATACCATAATATACATACAAGGCAATATTTAGATTGATTCGAAATGCTTCACGCTGTTTTCCGCATATAGAAAGGGACGTAGAGGGAATCTTAAGACAGTCTATTAGTCCCAATTTTCTGTCTAATTTTCAATATTATGTGTGGAATGGTGAAACTCAACGCCGCGCTTTATTTCTTTACCGGAGTAAAGAAATTAAAATAATGAATTCCCCAGAGAGCACAACTGTCTCATTTACAGTCAAACGTGCCATAATGATGGCCTCTATTTTATATAGCATTTTTAATATAAATTTTGAATTACACCCTTAATAAATAAATATAACTCCCATTGGACACATACATAACCTAAGCTTAACACTAAAATAAATGGACATTAAACGCCTGTATGACTATCAGTTTATTTACGATAGAAACTTTTATACATTTAATCACATCGTGTACAGCAGTCTCACAATACTTCGAAGTATCAATCCATCAATCCGTTGTGTCAATCGATCTAACTTTATTTATTTATTCTAACGTTCAAACACTATTGCGTAAGTAATTTTACAAACAAACAGTTCACTCGGTGCGTGAAAAAATTACAATTTGAGAATTTAAAAATAATATATTTTAGTTTTTCAAGAGACAATTTTAAATACAATATAAAATTGTCTATCGAAAAAAAAAAACAAATGATAATGTGTTGATATTAAAGGCAATCCCTAAATTACGCCACATATTAGGGAAATGTGGAAGAGGTCGAAGAATTGTGACATTGTATAAAGAGGATGGGGAGAGGTCTTATATATCGTGACATCACTTTTTCTAAATATATCTACATATTAAAACATGTAATTTATGTAAACAAAAATAATTTCTGAATTTTGCGAAATACGACTGTCTGGGTCAAGAACGAGGGTGTGTTAAAAAATCATGAAATTCTTTTGACATAATTTACGGATAACCTTATACAATATAGCGCAATGTGCTAAACACATCATAATATACAAATGAAAAAACAACATCAAGTCTTCTACTGTACCAACAATCAAACCAATCGAGAAACTAATCAACTTTGACCACACTGTATATTTTCCTTACAAACCAGAAACAGGCCATGAAGCCAATAGTACCAGTAAGCAAGAAGAAAAGGAAAACCATAATAAACGTATATCCAAAGTATAAAAATGTTGAAGCGGCATCATCAATGTTAAGTTTAGTAACAAAATAATGGCAGCAGTATGCAAAGAGGTAGCCAGCAGTGGATCCAGAACTGAGGAAGGCCCTCCACCACCAGTGGTAGTCCTCGGCACAGAGGTGGAAGTAGCAGAGCAAGATGGTGGTCTCCGAGCAGGTGATAACGAGGATCACGAACACGAGGAACAGGAAACCGAACATGTAATACATCTGGAATTTCACATAGAAATTTATTTATTTATATTATTTTGTTAACTTCTTCAATCCTAACCAAGCCAATTTCATAAATCTTTCTGCTATTAGACTAACGAATAATTGCATGCATTCAAATAATGAATTAAAAGAAATACATTATAAAAAATATTAATATTGTTAAGTTTGAGTCAATTTAATATCTGAAAATTTCCACATAATTATATTCTCTTTAGTATCAAATAAGATGACAAAAATGAAATAAATTGCAAAACATTTCTATATCCATAGAATCCTAAAAAAATAACAAAAACTATAATAAAACTTTGTCTACAACTGACCTGGCTGGACCAAAGGGAATTCAGAATAAAGAACAGCTGTATGAAAATGCATCCAAACGGCAGCACTCCTCCCATAATAATACCATGTACAGGTTGAGTGTATAGAGATTGTTCCGGAATTTGTCGCGGGATCTGATTTGTACGCACTGGGTGTTCTAAAATCTGTAATAGAAGTTTATTCCATAAATAAATTTACACAATTTACTATATATGAGAAAAAAAATGCAATTGAGAAAACTTAGGTAACAAATAATCAGAAAATGTTATTGTTTTTTTTTTCATAATTATTATATTATTCTTTTAAACCGGAGCATTGACGCAAATTTCCATAAATTATTGCCAATATTTGAACCAGTGCATTGGCTTACAAGACAATATAATGTATCTGGATTGAAAGTTAACGCAAGCGCCTTTCACTTTCATCTCGTTTTAAGAAAACCTGAATGGAACTCATCACCGGGTTCTTGCTTTATTGCTGGAGCGAAGAAATGAAAATATTAATAAATAATAATTCGCTTGAGTGGGAATCGGTTCCACCACCGTCGCATTACAGTCACGCCCTTGTGCCCCTGCGCTACGACGGCCTTAATATAAATATATAATGTTTTAAAAATTTTAAATACTATTGAGAGATAGTCAATTTTACAATAATTGCTATTTAGAATTAGTATATTGTTGTTATCAATACAACGATAATACTATTTCACATTATATATAACCATAAAGAAAATAAAGTAGAACTTACCCGTTTCCTAAATCCAAAGTAAGCTCCAATGAAAGTCAAGGGCACAGACACCCCGAACCACAGCGCCAATAGCGCGACGAGAGTTGAAAATGGTACCGCAGCGGACGAGCCCTTGCCCCACAGCACCAGGTTCATTATGAAGAACAGAGAAAATACCACTCTGTAAAGATTATTTATTTATTATTACATTTTGTAATGAAAATATTTTTTCAGGCTGTATTCTGTATACAGCAGGGTAGGGGGAACCTATGGACTCAAGGCGGGATTCAACGCCGCGGTCTGTCTTGCTACCAAAGGAAATATAATACATACTCGTAATTCATTCATCTCGAGTGGAAATGGAACCCACAATCGTCATAATTCTAGACAGGTGCTATGTAAAATAAAAAAATAGTTATTATTATAAACTTCGCGCTGTATGCCCGCACACGGCAAGGTACGCAGAGAGGATCTAGTGTTAAGACACCGTTTTACATTTACCGCAATCTTGAGGCATTATGTGTTCAGTTGAGAAACTCAACGCTCTACTTTACCTTGATACCAGCGAAAAAATGAAAATATTAGATATTTAATTTCCACGAGTGGGAATCGAACCCACAACTTGTGTGGTGTTTACTTGAAAAAATTGTTAAACAACACTTAGTCAAAGTTTGACAATAAGGCTACGTTCAGATGACAAGCGTTTAACGCGCGTTTCAATAACGCGCGTTTACACCTACCTACTTTTTGTTCAGGCCATACACATGCTAACCCGCGTTTTAATAAAGCGCGCGTTGACGCTGCGCTAGCGCTCGACTGTTTGAGGTCATTGGTTTTCTATGTTTCCGTTCAGTTGAGCGCGCGCTTTCGAATGCGGATATACGCTTTTTAAGCAATCAGTTCGTACAGAAATCATGTAAAAATTGGGTGGACTCCTCCTGACAAGCGCGTGTCATGTGAGCACTATACAAAAATTTAGCGCACGTTCAGCGCGCGTTGAACGCTTGTCATCTGAACGTAGCCTTAGTTACTTCGAATAGATATTTTAAATCTTGTTACATGGTATAGGATCTCTATTACGAATGTAATCATTATTTGTTACAACTGATAGTCAATATTAAGATTCCTTTACGTTTATTTAATTTTATTGCGTATATTGTAGAGAGTGAACGTAGTATATTCATAATGTTAAAGAAATATATATATTTTTTCTAATTACTCAAAATGTTTGTATATAAAATTAAATCATTATTTCATAGTCATAAAATAAACACGATGATAAAATATAATTTCATTATTATTATACATATTAGAGTGATATGAAAACTACTTAAATGACCAAAGTTACGGCGACTCACCCGGGACACACCATGGAGGTGAGCAGTATGTTGCTCTTCCAGCGGCGGCCGCCGAAGCTCTTGTAGACGCGCGCGCTGACGTAGCCGGCGGCGGCGCCCAGCAGCACCCAGGCCACCAGCGCGCACGTCATGAGCGCGCCGCGGTTGGCGGGCGACAGGAAGCCGAGGCACGCGAACGCCAGCGTCACCAGCGTCATGCCGAACACCTGCGTGGTGAGGAACACAGCGGGCAAATGAAAATATCAAATATTCACAATCGTCACGCTAGTACCGCCGCGGCACGACGACCTCGAAGGAATAATATTTTGATTATAATACACTAACGAACCATACACGGCTTCGTCCGCCTTAAACTTGTCATATTCTAACCAAAATAAATATACAAAGTATTTTATATACAAGATCTCACATTTCTGATATTAATACTCTGTTCTCCGTTTTCCAAATGTATTCTGTCTGAACTTTAACGCCCCACTTTGTGTTAACAGAATCAAAAAATCAAAACAACTCTTTCCCACAAGTGGCAATTGAAACCACTACCATTACACACAGAATCTGTTCCTGCCACCGCAATGGACTAAAGTAATATAATTGTTATATGTATATTTTATATATATACAATTTTTTATTAGTTGTAAGTCATTGAGTATTAAATTTCAATTAAATTTAGCAGATGTTCATATTTTATTTAACTTTTTTTTTCATTTCTTTGAAAGAGAAATACCAAATATCTGTATTTAAATATTTTTAAATACAGATATTTATAAAAATAAATTCAGTTTTACACTGGCTCTTAGTAGAAATGTAACTTTGAAAAAAATATAAAACTATAAAAAACGGACCTGTGATCCAGATCCTAGGAAAACAGCAAGAAGCATACCACGACGAGGTGGTCTGAATACATCTCCATGAACAAGTTTCCAGCCAAACTCCTCCTGGAATACATATTTCACATATTCTTAGAAAAATACAAAAGTAAAAAACCCTTATGATGATGATGATGATAACTAAATCACCTATCATCACTTATCAAAGAGTAAGGTGTAACTTAAAATCAGTGTTGATTGATATTTTAGCCTCAAGAACTTCAAGCCCCATTAGTTGTGTTAGACCTTTCGATAAAAAACCAAATCTTATTTATTTACATACATTGTACAAGCAAGACTATCTGAATTACATATAGCATGCAGAATGAAATCTGCTCAAAAATTATCATAATTGGACAAAACACTATTATAGTGCATCAATCATTACCATCAATATTATTAACAGTTCAACAAAAATTACAGCAATTAAATAAAAAATTATGCATTTCTATATTAATAATTAACCTACCTGAGCATCTTCTCCACATTCCATTTGATTATATCTTGCTATATCCTTATGTAGAGTCCGAAATAAAATCATAGCGATAATGCCACTTAAAAACAAAACTATCACTAATGAATTTAATATTGAAAACCACTGGATATTCGTTTGTGGCATAGATTCCAGGATATAGTCCCATCTTGATGACCATTTTATGGTATTATTCTTAATGTAAGTGACTCTGTATGTGTATATTATATTGAAGGTTTCATCTCCTGTTAGAGTGTTAGGTATTTCTAGGGGACTGTTGAGTGAGCTACAATCTAGGCTGTCTGGGTTACGGTGGTTGATACTGGCTGGTTTCACCTTAAAAACATAAAAGCAATATAATAATCATCTTTATATATGTGTGTGTACACATAGCTTTTATGAATAAGTATTTTGAATTGAATATACTTTATTGCACACAGAAAAACAAAAGAAATACAAAATACAGATAACAATATATGTTTATAAAATGTAATTATAAATTTATTAGTTATAATGTCGATTATAATTTAGTAAATCGATTATCGCAATTTTCGATTATTATATTACATTATTATCGATTATAGTTTAGTATATAATTTAGTAGTTATAATTTGTTTTACTATTTAGTCAATCATTGGTTTGAAAAAAAAATATAAAACGGGTTACACACAAGTTGCTCAAAATTGAGTAACTTTCAATAGGAAAAATGTTTCTTTATTTAAAAAAACAGTTATGGAAGTAGGAATGGAAGTTTTTTATTTATACACACAATTGTGCATTTGATACACACACTTAGGAAAATAGTATTTGAAGTTATTTCAAATTCTCTGGTATCATATTACATATAACTGTTTATCAAATAATGTCTCTAAAAGAGGCTGAGACTGGAAATGTAACATCTTAAAATTGGGGTATCTATGTCTACCCTGCTAAGTGCATTAACAATAAAGGAGATAATAGAATTAAAAAAATAAACTATAATCAAACGTAAGCACTTCATTTAAATGACATCATAGTATAATCCGACTCAATTAAATTGTATGTAAGTGTTGAATCATATGCCTGTTGAATTGAGTATGCTAACTTTACAATCCTGCTGAAACTAATATGCATAACTAATCTCTAGATAGTTCTTATGTAACACACTCTTACAAGAGTGACCATCAAGTAAGGCTATTAAATTAAATGCCTTGACATATTTAAATCTTTGTCTTCTACCATCTATGTCTACGACATAGGGCTGTGTGCAAAAATAAATTGATATAATTGTTTTATTTATGAACCGAGGCCAGTCGTGTCGCAGGGGCACAAAGTGTGACTGTAATACTGGCTGGTTGTGGGTTCGATATCCACTCAAGGAGATTAAATATTTACTTAAATTTATATTTCCATTTCTTAGCTCTGGTGTTGAAGAAAAGCACGGCGGTTTGTTCTGCCACTCAACACGCAATGCCTCCAGAATTCGGCAGCAAGTGGAGAACGGAGTGTTTTACCACTAGGCTCCCTCTGCCTACCCTGCTGTGTGCAGGATTCAATGTGAAGCTGATTTTTTATTTAAGAACCGATTGAAATAACACAAACATTAATGTTAAGGGAAGTATAGCAAAATACAGTAGTGAAAACTGCAATTACATTAGTTAAGCCATTTCTGAAATAAAGAGAATGAAGAATGACAGTTTTTCTACTATTTTGTTTATGTATATATAGTGGCAATTAGTTACATTTTTACTATATATATGATTATAGATAAATGTATCCATGTTTTTAATTAGCAAAACTCTTATCATTTTTGCATCTATTACTATTGCTGTTGTGAAAACCTATAATTATTGTTCAATTTGATTAAAAATCTGCTGTTTTAATTACTTTTCCTTCAGATAACATTACAATTTTAATTGTACAATTTTACAATTTTAATTTCATAACATTACTTATAATATACATTTAGAATTTTGCTCCTTATCAATGTATTACTGACACACATACAACATACAGCTAGAACAACTGGACAGAGGCTGAATATGATCATACATGTTTTTTAGAAAGTATAGGAGGACACTAACAGGATTTTACAAGTCTTATGGACACCAGCAAAATCACTACTTAACACTGACATAAACAAAGTTTGTAGTTAATATCCTACCTTGGCAGATATAATCCTTCCTCCATTATCCCCAAAACCAACTCCCCACTCTTGTTTTAGCCCGCTATGGTATGTAATTTCCAAGTCAACATGGTTGAATAGATAATATGTACCAAATGGACTGGAAGCTGTATTCACTATTGGTGTACAAGTGTCCTGTAAAATGTTATTATTGTAAATAGATTGTGAGTTTGATTCCCACTTGTAAAAAGGAAATATTTAATATTTTCATTTCTTTGCTTTGGTGCCGAGGCAAAGCGTGGCTTTGAGTTCCGCCACTCATCAAGCAATACCTCCAGAATTCGGCGAAACATGCGGAACGGAGTGTCTTCACACTAGATTCCCTCTACCTGCCCTGCTGTGTGTTGGATACAGCATGTAAATAGTGAAAATTTTAAATTATATTTTATAGTATGAAATAATTGCATATGTTGTTATTATTATCTAACCCAAGTTATAAGCAAGAGTTTATAATAAAAAAGTTTTGTAAGAAAGGTTTTCTTTAATAGTTATATATAATCAAAATGTCCATTGTGTCCATTTCTTTTTTATATCTAATTGAGTCAATAAAAACTTATTTCTTACAAATTCAAAGCTATCACTTAATGAAAAATCATATTAAAAAATTGATTCAACACAAAAATACACACATAGACAAAAACATCATTCATAAATATAATAATAATATAGATAAGCAGCAGAAGGGCATTTCCAGAAAGGAATTTTCTGACTGTAAACACAATGGTTGTGGCTTCTTTTCCTACATGTGAAAGAATTGTTTTCATTTCCTCACTCTGTAAAATAAAGAACAGCATGGAGGTCCACCGCTCAGCACATAAAGAAAAGCATAGAATTGAGTATCTAGAGATGGATTACATCAGTATCAGTGCAGAACATTCTAAATGCAAAAAACACACATTTACTACAATAGACAGCAAAAATTGCCTTAAAAGCAATCTATGTGTGTTAATGAATACTTGAAAAAGGTACTAGATTGTTTTGTCAACCCAGCATGCTTACAAGCTAATTTATCACTGCATCACTAGGTAATAGATTCAAGTAATCATTTTCAGTTATTTTTTTCAAAAATTGCAATTACAAAGTCCAGAACTGACACTGACATTATCTATAATAGTAACTATCTCTGTTGCTCTTTAGTACCAGTTATTAGACTTCATCTGAGATAAATGTGTGGCCAACTATTATATTTGATAACAGATTTATTGGAGTACAGATAATACTGATACTTAAGCCAACATAGCAAATATGTTATGTGAAGCCAATAGAATCCAAATAATTAATCATTTTGATGATTTGATGATGATTTTGAGGTGATGGTTTATATTTAAAATAATTATTTTAATTACTAAACTGATAATTAGATAAATATATAAATTAACATTTCCATTACTAAACTGTGTAGGTTTTATCAATAATGTATCTATGAATTGTAAAATGATAACAACACATAATTTCTAAGAACCATATAATATTTATATGATTGTAATTAAATACA
The DNA here is from genome assembly GCA_018230605.1 of Heliconius congener. NCBI lineage: Eukaryota > Metazoa > Arthropoda > Insecta > Lepidoptera > Nymphalidae > Heliconius > Heliconius congener. The sequence continues at coordinate 3,126 of DWAO01002540.1, read as the reverse complement.
GATAACACCTGTAATTTGTGTATAATATAAGAAAATGCACTCACCAAATCTTTTCTAACTTGACAACCCATAGGGAATCCAGTACTGCAATAAGTTTTACCTCCTTCATTGACTAAATAACACCAAGTTACTGGCATGTTATCAAGTATCCAATGGTGTTGATAGTAAAGCGCCATTCCCATTTTTAAGAGATTCAATTTTTTTATTGACTCAGGATCTGATCCTTTGTAGACTTTAGTGCACACAACCTTACAGCTTTCATCATGAAGAAAGTTTAATTTATATGGACTTGGCCTAATCCTCTCTCCAAAAACTACTTGACCAAGATTCTCAACAGGTGATTGTGTTTCATCAGAAAGGCAGAAGTCAAAGTGGTGGTACTCAAATGGTATAACAGACTCCTCTGTATTTAGTCTATTTACATATAAAGGTATTTCATTCTGAAAAAGTTTTTACATTTTTAAAGTGTTGTTCCACATTTTAGAATCTTTTCTAAAGAAGTATGTTAAAAGTTATTACATAAATTTTATTTAGAAGGTAAGTAATTGTTATTAAAAAAATTAAATTAAATAAAATTTATTAGGAACAAAAATACTAGGTAGCATATAAACAAAAAAGAAAAAACACAAAATTAAATTATATTAAATTATAAATTTTAATATAATAAATTTAATTACATTAAATTAGTGTGTGCATGTGTGTTGTTTAGAAGCTAATTATCTTTTCAGTTTTGTCATGAGATAGGCCATTTCGTACATTTTGATTACAGTGTAAACGGATCACTGGGTAAATGTTGAATATGTTGTTTTATATTTTTTATATTTATTTATATACAACATAAATCAGAGGCATAAAAATATATTTTAAGCACTGCAAAGCGTAAATAAAAAAATGTTAACATAAAAATAATTAAATTGCAAAGATATTCATAATATTCTTACCAAACCCATGCTTATTAAATTTATTTTTATTTCTAATAAAATGCTAATTAACAATAGTAAACGTGGTTGGGCATTTTCCAGAGCATGATGGAAAAATAATTACGATGGGTAATTTATTAGTGATTTCTTGTACTTACTTTACACGTTTTTCCATTGTCTTCGCCAGCTTTGCAGTAGTTTACTGGGGCTAATCCTGGTAAATAAAAGGCTCTAATAGGTGTCGACAGCAGTAATGCGCAAACCACATATAAGAATAAAGACATGGTGTCTTGTAATTTTGTGCTTAATATAACAAATTGGAATATCATAACATGTATCCATGCGAAAATGAAACCTTCATAATCGTTTATCACCAAACACACAAACTAATATCGGGGATATTACCCGGTTTTTTAATGATTCACAATAATTCTATCCCGTCGCAGTTACTCTTAGATCGAAAACGTCACCACTAAATGCCAGATTATAACAATTTATATACAGATTATAAAATTCTAATGTTGTCATTTACAAATTATTGTGTTGTTCGTAATTTTTGAACAGAACGGACCATAATTGTAGAATAATAATATTTTTATGTTGGTATATTTCCAGTCTGGGTGGGCATTAGTGCAATTGCATTTCTATGATAGTTCCACACAATATCTGATTAAAGAAAATATTGTTTCTAGGTTTTTCATACCTTTATACGAATTTATCCGTTCAAATATCGGTCAAACGATTACTTTACAGTTGTATTGATAATGGTTCTAGACTAATGTCTGATTTATCAATGAACATTACAGAGTGCAGATAGTGCAAAAATGGTACACATTCAACTTTTTAGCTTCACGCTATATCTCGCATATAGCAGGGTAGGTAGAGGGAATTTGGGAACCTAGTGTTTAGACATTCCATTCCTATTAAGGCACTTCTGTTCCGCCAAATTCTAAAGGCATTGCATGTTAAGTGGCGAAATTCAACGTCGCGCCTTGCCTCGTTACTAGAGCGAAAATATGAAATATTTCACTTCCTCGAGTGGGATTCGAGTTAAAGTCACACATTGGTGCCCCTTCACTATTACTGAAATTATAAATCTTTAAAATTTAAATGATAACTAGTTATTAAAGCTAGCGATAACAAGTGAGATCGGGCAGTCCCTCCCCCAACCCCTTGAACATCGATCGATTACTTAGAAACTGTTTGTTCACGAGCTCCATAGATGCCGTTAGGGAGAAAAGAAAACTAGGCAAGGGATTTTAAGTAATATGTACCATATAAATATCTTTATTCTATTAAGCAAGCAATGTCTTTTTCAACTGAACTTTATACAGATAAGTTACACAAGTGTCACCAACAACACTAATATATGATCATGGTCCAAATTCTGTAGGATTTTTATGTTTTTTCTCTATGGAATACAAGTAACTGAATTTGTTTTTGTGGTATCTTATTTCAAAGTTTGTTCTGCTTTCTGTCGTATTAAACATTGTAGTGGCAATGGCAACAGTATATATCATAATGTTTTTGAATGTAAGGTCGAATAGTTCATATATGTTTTTGTTTTATTCACTTCGTTCTGCTCTGTAAATATGTAATTTTTAAGGGATTTTACAAAAAAAAATCATAAGATTTTATTCGCAGCTTCGCAAGTTCAATGACAATAAGTAAATTATATCGACCCGATTAACGTGATGTAATAGCTTAAATATAGTCTTCCTCGATAAATGGACTATTTTTGGAATGGAATGGAATTTTCCTTGTTATCTTCGTTTCCGCTTTAACATTCTACCTATCCCTACACGCTCAAGGAGGTCTGGTGTCATACCGACACTTAACGTACCGAAGAGTAACACCAAATTCTTTCAGAAATCCTTCTCTGTATACGCCGCATCCCTCTGGAATCAACTCCCTAAAACTATCCAGAAAAGCCCTTCCATAAATTCCTTCAAATCCCATTTAAAACAACATCTTCTTGCAACGTTAGACACCTAATCTTTATCAATATAGTGGTTCACTTTTATATTTTTACTTCATCTTATAGTAAAACCTTATTTCTTTTTGTTCTTATATATATACTTATTGTAAAAGTATTTCTTATACATGTATATTTATATTATATAGAATATGTATTTATTATATTATATAGGATATATATACCGTGTTTGTAATTATTATTATTTTTATGTTTATTATTGCTATTTTT
>DWAO01002539.1:0-15757 GCA_018230605.1 Heliconius congener | reverse complement strand
GTATGTTTTATTTATTATTTGTGCAATAAAGTATTATTCTATTCTATTCTATAGAGGCTGTCATTTCACAGATGCACAAGTATGTATGTTGGTATATAACGCGACGGTTGTGATTTCGATTCTCTGGTACAAAGGCAAATCGTGGCGTTGAGTTTCGCCACTAAACAATGCCTTTAAAATTCGGCGACAAATGGAGAACGAAGTCTTAACACTAGGTTCCCTTTGCATACATTAATATTTTTAACATTTCCAATTGCACAGAAAAAAAATATTACATAATAATGCTCTTTACAGATATACCTTGCATTATTCGAAATTCTGGTGAATGATTCTTATTTATCTGTTGGCCGACTTAAATTGGTCGCGGCCTTATTTCTGAGAAAGACGGTGTCACCTTCAATACAAATCTCATGTGAACGGCGTTGAAAAAAATATTTTTATTTCTGCCTACGACTATATTATGTAGTAATAAAGAATTTAAGGAACAGAGAAAAATAATGGTTCTGAATGTGATTTTTTATTTTTAATTATAAAATTTATAAATCTCAAAAATAAAAATATGTATTTCAAAAAATATTTAACGGTCTTGCATGATTTTTATTCTGTGGCATCTACAATATAAAACTAAATGACTTAGTGCAGTTAAGTTAACAAGGAAAAGTTGAAACTACGCGACGTAGCTCGCTGAAATTTGACATGTTGAGTCCTTGGGGAATGTAGAGGATTTCCCGAAATTGTTACGGGAACGTCGAATGTTCATTGATAGACAAATAAAATTATTGTATTATGTGTTAATAGCCTTAAATATTCGCTTAAGAATAAGATAAAGTATAATATATTTGCAATTCGAGGCTGTCGCGGCGCAGTGCAACAATTGTGTGAGAGTAAGTGCAACGATTGTAGGTTCAATTGTCAATTGGGAGAATGAATTACTTTTGATTATTACTTTCTTGGCTCTGGTAACAAGGCAAAGTGCGACGCTTAGTTCCACCACAAAACACGCAATGTCTCTAAAATTGCGGCGGAAACTGGAGAATGGAGTATCTTAACACTAGAATCCTTCTGTCTATCCTAATATATGCGGAATACAGCGTGAGAGTGACATTCGCGTCTCCTATTTGACATAAACGACATCGTTTAAAGATACCGCAAAAAACTTATAATTAATTGATGACAGGTGGTAGCACAAAAAGCTACTGTCATTCATTGAGTATGGAAAACTTCCGACTTGTTTTGAAAGGGTAATAAATTTCTTATCATTGCAACCTTGAATCTCCATCTTAAAATAAATACTTGAATATTTTATCATTTACAAATCAGACAAAAGATATTTTTGAGAATTATATAATAATAATTGATAAATTTTTTGATGGTGCGAATTGATATTTTTTATTAAACGCATCAAAGTTTAAACTTAGCACCGCCCAAGTGCTTTGACCCAAGGAATACTATTCTACAGTTCTATTAAAAGGTAAGTCGAATTTCTTATACGGTTGGTACTTATATTACTAATTAATTATTTATGTTGTTTATATCTCTCTAGGGAGATGCAATTTCATGTACAAAAGGACAATGCAAGCACAATATAAATTAATTTAATTTTTCGGTACATTTTTGAAGTGCCTGTTAATTATGATGATTGTAGGTTCGTAGCTCACACGGTTATTATTACATTAGTACTATTTAATTTAGTTTTCTTTTCAATTACACTTATAAAATTTAACATTTGGTTATGCCTGGTTACAAATTATCTTGATGTAGCTTCATGGTGTGCCAATAATATTATTTTTCTTGAAAAACTATAAATAATATATTTTTTCTTATTTCACGCTGTATTCCGAATATAGCAGGTAGGTAGTGGGAATCTATTGTTAAAACCCTGTGTTCTCCGTTTTCCGCCGATTCTTCAAGCCATTAAATGATGAATGGCAGTACCCAACGCCGCGCTTAGCCGTGTTACTTAAGTGAGGAAATGAAAATATATATATAAATAAAAATCATTCCCCTGAATAGAAATTGAACTCACAACTGTCGCGCTTATACGTTATACTCTTGTTTAACTGCACCACGAAATAAGATTCTTCTAAATAACATTTCTCTCTTATAAACAAAGAGCTTTTTAAATTGTTGTTTGGCTAATACAATATTTGAATCTTTCAAGTCTATATAAGTGTATAACAATATTTAAATAACTCTACAAACGTTTGCAGAAAAAAGTTCGTCGATCTATGCAATATTGACATGCAGATCGCCAACAAAAATCAGTTTTCGTAAAGACTATCTCTATAGAGACAACTTGTCTCTGGAAGAAATACATTGGGTTGATAGTTATATTGGATTATTCAGTTAGTTTTATCAGTTAGTACAACTATTATGGTTTATTATTATTATGGTTCTTTCTTTATTTTATTATAACTTCAATGAAAAATACTTAGTACGTTGAACAACTTATATTAAGGCAGGCAATAGATTATTTTTTATAATTTTGTTGAACTATTATTTACATTGATTGTTTCACAGTTTAATTTTTATATGTAATTGGTAAAAGCTTATCATGTTCAACAACTTTTATTAAGGCAACATTTCGTTATTTCTTATAATTTATTTACTCAGGTTCTACGTAAGGTGAGCTAGTCTTCAAAATCAATTATAATCTAGACCGTGTCCAGGCTACATAGCTGTATTTTAATTTAAGCTCGTGAAGTAGTCTATGATGTGCAAAAATGTTTGTGTACAAATAGACAGACAAACTTTTTGAAACCATAGATCCTTGTTCTGTTATATTTTTGACCACTATATAAAATGATAATTTGTATTAGCATTCTCAGTTTGTTTAGAAACATATTACGCTGGTCCGTTACCAATTTATTTTAGGAATTAAAAAAAACTTATTTTTATAACATACATGCCGTTATTCTGTTAAATAAAAATCCAGTAAATATGACACATTGATGATTTTAATTAACTACCCGGAAAATTATGTATATGATGCATGTCAACAGTTACACAGCCGATTGAATTGGCTGATAATTATAATTTACTAAAAGTAAATTCAATAGATATTAAATTGTATATTGAAATATGAAAGTAACCTTAAAAAGAGACATTTACCGCTATTCAGTGTAAATTGTCTGCATATAAAAGATTAATTACCAATTTATTTTGTGCATAAGATATGTTTCAAGATCGCTGCATGCTCCATGACCCACATTGTCAAAATTCCATCTGATATTTAAGTGACAGACGGTTGAATAACAGGAGCGAGGCAATTTAAAAAAATATATAAAACTTATTTAAATTATTCATTCTGTTTTGACCTATTATATAGTTTTTAAATACTTAAAAATAATTATATATTATAATATTTTTATATTAATTATATATACATTGGATACTATGTAAGAGTCGAGTTCAGAATAATGCCATAGGCGTGCTGAGTGCAGATTTGTATGGATATTGGATGTGCACTTTTGAAAGTATTAAAAAAATAAAAAAAATAAAAAAATAAAAATAATTTATTTCAGATTAAAATCCATATCCGTGTAGTGTTAGTGTGTTAGCAACAATATTTTCTTATGAATTATGTTAGTTCTGTTCTTTACTTTTCACTAAATTAAACAAAATCTTAATAATAAGCAAAATCTTTACATAAATTACAGTCTATGTGTTATTCTGTTGTATAAGCTATATTACTGTAACATTTTACTCGTATTACCAGATTCCTGTTCATATCTGCTTTATTATAATCTGTTCTGTAGTTTAAGCATAAATATATATTACAAGAATTTCTACATTTAAGGTTGGAAGACATGAAATTGATTAACGAAGGTGATATCGAATAGGCCGCACGGTCAATTTCGTGAAAGCTCTGTAATGTATTTTCCATTAAAATGATCAAAATAATACAATGGAATCTTACTATGGTTTCTATTGTAATGTGTAGAAATAATAATTTTATACATCTACGTTTTTTTTCGCATATTTTTTTTTGTTTTTGGACTAAACGTACCTTCCGTGCCTATATAGAAGAGCATGCATTTATTGTATTATCCTTCTAGCTTTAATGGGGACAGAGTGTCTTAACACTAGGTACCCATGTTCCTTTTGCCTATCGTGTTGGTGCGCGAAACAGAGTGAAGCTAAAAAAAATATTGTAAACCACAAAACGTCGACGTTTAAACTAAACTTATGTATAGGTAGAATTTAGTTATATAATTAGTTGTCATTTTAAAACATCACTTTCAAAGTCAATTAAAGGTTTAGTTAAAGCACGACTGAATGCTAATCTCCATTGCGTATGCAATCCATTGCAGGGAAAGTTTTGTTTTCCGAAAAAATCTTATCTACAAGTAAGATCAAGAGTAAAAGCTATTTTATTATTGACATTCTGTTATATACGGTACAATGTAAAATGCGGCGGCTGTCATATAAATAAAATATAAGCTTCGCTTTATACGAAGTTACGAACTTTTCATAGAGTAACACTGTGACAGGGACCGAGCTATTATTATGATTTTGATTGAAATATCATCTTGATATCTTAAGGGCTAAGATCATATTTATGGGAGAATTTGACATGAGTTATTTAATGTAGTACTTGTCGGTAGCTTTCAATAAGGAATTTTCAATTGAAACTTTCTTTACATATGTTAATTAATTTATCTAGAAGAGATTATCATGATTTATGAAATATAAATCCTTTAGATTTTCTCCCTTTCACTTTTTCACAATTTATGGGTTCATTTCCCACTCAGTGCCAATGGACTATTTTCCTCGCTCTAATAACAAGACCAAGCGCGGCGCTGAGTTCCGCCAATCAATATGCAATGTTTAAAAAATTTTGCGAAAAGAAGAAAAGCTATAACTAATCTGAAAATATTATACATCAACATATTATAAGTACTTATCAATTAACTGTACTAAGGAAGACGGAATAAGCGTAGCTTTGTTTGGTTAGAATATATCAATGACGAGGCTTACACTATTTGCTTTACTAATTGGGATGAGCCGCTGAGCCATCGCTTTACTAATATACGAGTATGCACCTAATACGTATACATTTTCGCCAGTTTCTAAAATAATTCACTAATATTACTTCTAAACAACTTGTGTAATCAAAAATAAATGTAACAGTTTATATAACACCTCGCATTATACCACCCACTATTTAATATAATTGTATTCTGTATTATACTTCAATATGATATGATTTAATTAACAATAACCATTATGATGATAATTATAATATATATATATATATATATATATATATATAATAATTATTTAATACAATATAATTAATAATATTTTTGTATTAGCGTATAAGGTATAGTACCTTTATTATTTTTAAGTATAATTATTTGATATCGAGAAATGGAACGTGTCTAAATATAAATTGTAAAAGTGGGTTATTGTATTTTAAAAAGAGTATAAAATAGCATGTATCGATTGTACGGGAACACAAATTTGTAAACCTCCGAATACTTACTTCCTGTTGCTCTAGTTTTACTTCGTCCCACTGAAGAACTCTCGCCATCCACCGTCGTCGTATGTTATGTCGCAAGCCTCTGTTTGCAGAAATCTCCATTAAGCGGGTTTGTAACTCACGACTATTGTTTGAACCTTGCTACTTTTATTTTATGCCTACATATATTTTTTTTGTCTTCACACTTTATCGCAAAGGCAAATAGAACCTAGTGTCAAGACACTTCGTTATAGACACTGGGGTCTTGATTGATGAAACTAAAACGATATTTTGTCATGCCATAATGGGAAAATGAAAATAATTAATTCTCCGGAGTGAGCATCGAACAGTTCTACAGTCAGACGCCATCCCACAATTTTACGATGGCTTCACGTAGTTATTTTTTTTAGTTATACCCTATATTCCACACATAACAGAGTAAGCAGAGAGATCCTTTGAATCTAGTGTTAAGACACTCCGTTGTCATTAATCCATATCCGTCCCTACTTTCCACCGAGTGGCGGAACTCAACATCGCGCTTTGTTTCTTTACCATAGAGACGTAATGGAATTATTAAATATTTCATTCCCCCGATTGGAAATCGAACTCATAACACGGTTGTATATCTGTACCTGGCGCTACGGCGACCTCAATTCCATATTTTTAAATATAACCTGCCAGTCACCAAGGCAATAAATAGCTAGCTAGTTTTTTATATATTGATATTTTATAGGTATTGTTATTAGATAAAACGATCACTTGTATGCACAACCACAAAATGCCTATTTCTAAGACAATGGTGAAAGCTTCAATAATTTATAGTCGAAACAACTGATATTGTAATGATAATAAACTTTATTATGTAGTTAAACTCTACCATACAAATTATATTAAACTTTTTATAATCATTAATAATTTAATAAAGAATTTAACATCGTGTAAAACGCGCAATAGTTGTTAACTCCCATTCGGAGCGATGTATTATTTTCATTACCTCGATCTAGTAAAAAGACAAAGCGCGGAGTTGAGTTTAGTTGAGCGTCTGATTGTTAACGTGAAGGTTGTGGGTTCGATTTCCACAGGCAGGAGTATAGCTTTGAAAGAAATATGTACTTTTTTTCTTTACATATTTTTCCAGTGGAGAGCCGAGTGTCTTATCACTGATTTTTCTGCCTATCCTGCTATATTACAGCGTGAAATTATAACACAGGATAATATTACGATAATATTAAGTACGAGTCTTATTATATTTAAAAGAAACAGTAATTTTAAACCTGAGTATATTCGATTACCTGTAAGATAATTTACATCTAGACTGACCAGGTGCAACAATTTCCGTTACTTCTTAGCTGTTTGGTATAATGAATTTCTTACTAAGCACCACCAGCGTCGTTTAATAGCTTATTAAATGTTTTAGAAATACACATAACCTTACGGTAGGTTATAGCAATTTGAAAAATTATAGTTAAATTTCATTTAATAGTTCTATCTAAAATTATTATTTAGTTATTTTATTTTTATGTGTTACATGTTTACCTGCACATAAGCAGGATAGGCAAAGGGAACCTGGGAACCCAGTGTTAAGTCATTCCCACTTTACCACCACAGTAAGAATCGAACTCATAATTGTCGCGTCAGACGGTGAGGAGCTGGGTCACGTGGCTTGAAATACTAATGATCTTTACTATTTGTGAATTAAAATCGTAAATAGGAGTGTTTTTGTGTCACATTCACTGTCTTTGTTTCAGTGCGCAATATGGAAAAAATCGAAATAAGAAAAAACGCAATAAAGTATTTTATGTTTAATAATAAATTTAGATACACAACAGAGTGTTCGATCCGTAATCGGGGAATTAATTATTATTCCGTTTTTGCTCTGGCAAATCAAAGTGCATAGTTTAGTTTCGCCAGTCAAGACGTTATGTCTTAATTTCAGGTAGAAAGCGGAGAACCAAGTGTCCTAACAATAGGCGTTTTGCCCAGTTTGCTAAAGGTGAGATAAAGTGTCAAACAGAAAAAGAACCCACTACCTTCCACTAAGCACTCAGTATACAGTCTTATTAATCACGAGTCAGTTAAAAAAATTATTAAACTATTCCGCAGTTAATACTTCCATTTATCTTATCAAAAGACTGTAATTAAATTTATTGAATTTGTATGTCATGTCAATTTGAGTTTGTTTAAAGTATTATGTACGAGTATAATCTGAAAGTTGATAAGAACAACTTTTTCGTAATCCTATGTAGTTGATATGTAAATTGTATTTAATAGGTTTTTTTATTTTATATATATATTTATCAAGTAAATACGTGATGTGTAGAAATTTAAATAAAAGTGACCACAAATGGCCACTTATGAAGGAATCTCCGTAGGAATTCGTGTTGAGTAGATAGGTTTTTTAAATTTTATATATATATTTTTTATATACTGAAGTTAATACGTAATGTGTAGAAATTATAATAAAAGCGACCGTAAATGGCCACTTAGGAAGGAACCTCCGTAGGAATTCCTATTGAGTGGCGGCACTTAACATCGTGATTTGCATCGCGATTTGACACAAAAGCGAAGAAATGAAAATATTAAAATTTAGTCTCCTCGAGTGAGAATCGAACCCACAATCTGTGGCGCTTACAGTTAACGCTCGTGCCCCTGTCCTCATATTTATGGAAATGAAATGCATAAATGTACATTTTTAACGATTGACCTGATTCTTTTGCAAAGAGGCGTTCATAGGGAAAGTTTATCTACACGGAGAGATAGCACGAATCAATTATAATTAAGCGCGATAACATGGTTAAGCCCATTAAGATTACATTGATTTTTTACAATATCATTTCATTTATCGTTTTATTTGTATACTAGCCGTCGTTCGAAACTTTGCTTGCATGAATCTTACGATGTAAAATGGAAAGTCTCGTTTTTTGCCTGTTCTCGTTGCAATTTTCAGAAATCCTCTTTAGGTGCTCTCCTTCACTCGCTAACCAAATTTTTCTCTTTCCAAGTTCTAATAGTCATTCGGCAACAGAAGAGTTTTACGATGTGAGTGTTTTAAGAATGTATAGAGATACAATGCGCTTTATCCATAGCCTAAGGAGGAACTTAGTGTTAAGAGTCTAGAGGCCTTCCCTTTGAGTAGTTGAACTCAACGCCAGGTTTTTCCTAGACACCAAGCGAAAATATTAAATATTTCATGTCATCGACAGTTAATTGAACCCACAATCTGTTGGGTTTACAGTCTCACTTTGTGATATTGCGCTACGACTGGCCTCCTCACACTTGCTTATTTGATATCTACAGAATATTGATAAAAGTAGTGTAAAGTTACATGTTTCCTAGCAATGAAAAATTCAGTATGTTCAACAAAAAGAGATAATTTATTAGTTCCATCAAAAAATCAATATTGAAATTAAAGTTGGCTCGTTTAAACAAAATTTATAAATATGTAATAGGATACTCGTATATATACGTAGAAACTTACTTTTAAAATATATTCTTAAATCTTACGATACGACTTACATTAAATAATAAAATTCTAACTCTCAATTAGAGTACGTCGTGACGCGTTGGGACAGCGTAATTGTAAGCGCGATAGTTTCGAGTTCGATTCCCATTTGCGCAAATAATTATATTCATTTTCATTGGCTCGCTCTGGTAAACAAAGAGAAGCATTAAATTCCACCTCTCAACATATTTGCAAAATTGTGTCGAAAGTGGAAAATGGAGTAGTTTAACATTAACTTATCATTGCCTATCCTGCTATGCGAGAAAAAGCGTGGAAATAATAAAAAGAAAATAATCAGCAAAATTAACAATCAATTCTCTATTTACATTTCTTAATTAATTAATGGCATTTCCAATATTAAATTACACTAGTAAATATAATTTCTGAACCAATATTAATATTTGTAAGTAATATAAAAAACTAATTTTAAATATATTTTTATTTATTTTTCTAAAGCTTATATGTAATTTTGTCGATATATTGTATTAATTCCTCATAAATCTATTTTATTGCACCGGCGCCATATCCTATACCCACGATTTGCATAAACGATTCAAATATTGAGGGCAATAAAAAAAGATAAAATGATTATAATATATTTTATATTGCTTTTTGGGAACACTATTTGTTATTTTAAACAAAAAAACATTTGTTTAACATTTTCACTGTTTTGTTATTATTTTAAGTACTTTATTTGTTGTAGTATATTTTAAATATCACTACTAAAAAGTCTTTGTGCAAATTTTTGTGCAATAAGTGAAAAATCCCAAAACTTTTGAATTCTTATTTATATAACCTGGCAAATGGATCAATATTACATCTAGCCATGTAAGCGTATGCCTTTAACTGCACCTGTCCGTTTCTAAGAATAGCTTTTCAACAATATAATTAAAGAAGCGTAAAGCATACATTAATATAAAATTGATTAAGTTGACAGAATACTTGAATAAACATTATTAAAGCGAAAACAAACTTTCAAATATTCTAATTGCCATACGGTGTTTAGTTGTGGTGTTGGAGTCACGCCTTATTTTTTACATCTTTACTCAGAATTTGGGCGTCATCAGCTTAGCAAATTAAAAAATATATGTTTTGAATTAAGATTTTTTTAGCTTCACGCTGTGTGCGGGATGCACATAGCAAGGTAGTCAGTCACAGGGATTCTAGGAACCTAATGTTGAGATACACCGTTCCCATTAAGACTGTTCCCCACTTTTTGCCAATTGCTTTTTTGAAGGGATTGCGTGTTGTGTGACTCTTTACGAGACCGAGAAAAATGGCAAATATTCAATATATTATTTCGTCTAGTAGGAATCGAACCCTCAAGCTGTCACGTTTACAGTCGTCTGGCTTCTGCTTATGCTAGATAAAACATTTTTCATATATGTCTTATATCAGAAGAAATAAAACGTTATTGCTAAATAAGGAAATTTAAGCATCACGATAAGCATAATGCCCCTTATGTGCAATAGGACAGTCAAGCGAATGTTATCTTATCATAGGTACTGATAAGGTATCAAACATCTGAGGCCTAGTTACCTATCTTGGAAAATAGACATAAGAGAAAACAAAAGGTATCTTCTTATTTAAAGGCACTCGTTGCTTCCACGTAAGATAAATTTTTTACAAATGTTATCTGAATTTTTTTTGTTAATATATTTTTTATATAACTATCACCTGTTTTTTTTATCTTTTCTTTTTTCCTTTATCTTTTAATATTAATTAATCACTGAGTGTATGACAGCTTGAAACAAGTCCGCAGCGCATATCGGACAGACAGACTTTAGCAGCGAATTTAAGATATTAATAAGTATTATATAAAAAATATATATTCATATTTTAGGTAAGAGTAAGAGCACGTTGGAGTAGGACACACGTACTGTATCTAAATGGCTGCCTACTCTACCTAAATATTTGTGAGAAATGTCTGATTATCAAAAAAAAATCTTTGTTCTGCCGTATATTTAAAAAAAATTGTAAGATAAATATAATTCAGAAAAAAAGGTAATAATTGCTGTAGCAACAGTATTATAATATAGTGTTGCTTAGAATTCGTTACGGTCACGCTTGACGCCCAACAACTGGTCTCGTCACCTAGTTCACACAGAACAGTAATAGCAAAGTAAGAAATGTCAATGTATTTACATACATACATATTTTTATAAAACAATTCAAGAATGACTTTCATCATAAGACGCGCGGCGTTGAGTTTCGCCCTTTAATATGCATTGTCTCGGAAAATAAGCGGAACGTGGAGAACGGAGTATTTTTACACTGGTTCTCTTCTACTCATGCCCGTAGCAAGAGATTTTTTTGAGAGAAAGCCTTGACTTTAGTTATATGTTTTTAAGTAAAGGGTTTTCCTTTTTATTTTCCAGGCTTAACTTTTTTTTAGTGCATTTTTTGGAGTGGGCACCAGGCTAGGATAGTAGTCCTCACCACCCCCGTCCTGAATTTCTACAACCATACTTCTGTATACTATATACAGGAAAAAAAGAACCTGGTGTAAAAATGATAATGATGATGAGACATCCAACCACCGACGAAGTTATTAGAAATCATGTACCCGGATTCACTGAGGAATTACGAGATTGACGTAAAAGTACGCGTAAAGAATTTAGATGTCAGGTGCGTCACTAAGAGCTGTCTGGTTGACTAAATTATATGTAGTAGTGACCGTTAGATGCGCGTTGTAGGCGCGTGCTTTGAATGCAAGGTGGCTCGTAATTAGAGCCATTAGTACAGATTAATTAAACAACCATCACAAGCATTCCTTCAATATATTTATAATTCAAATTATGCATATCATGCTTTTTCCGGCATGGCAATGAAAAAGTATGATGTACAGGCAGTTAAGGCCAGTCGTGGAGCAGGGGCACAAAGTCTGACTGTAAAATAACTGGTTGTGGGTTCGATCCCCACTCGAGGAAATGAAATATTTATTTAGATTTATATTTTCATTTCTTCGCTCTAGTGTCGAGGCAAACCGGGACATTGAGTTCCGTCACTCAACTCGCAATTCCTCCAGAAGTCGGCGGAAAATGGGAAACGGAGTGTCTTAACTCTAGGTCCCTTCTGCTTACCCTTTTGTGTGCAGGATACAGCGTGAAGCTGATTGTTACAGGCTGAGGAAACATAGTTTTAAAACACTCCGTTTGAAAATTGGGCGGCGGAACTCGAAGCCAAGCTTTGTTTCGTTACCAGAGAGCGAGGAAATGAAAATATGATATACATATATCATTTCTTCGACTGGAAAACGAACCCACAACCTGTCGCGCTTACAGTCACTCGCTTGTGTTCCTGCGCTACAAGTAGATTTACCTATATATTTCAAAATATTACATAATAATACCCTATGACAACGTATTCAGTATTTATATACTGCAACTACATCAATTATCTCTACATTAGTTGTTTGTGGTCCACAAATAAGGCTCTCTGCAAGTCACGTACACTTGTGTTTCGTGACAAACCCGACACAATGACACACTTACTAGAGATAAAACTGCATGTAATTTTTAACGATTTTGTTGGTTAACTAATTATAATTACAGAAATTGATAAAGCTCTGATTTTATTACACTGAAATTATAAAGTTACCTCGAAAGTTTGATATTGGTTAGGTATCGCATAAGGCAGTCGTATTTTGTAGTATTACCTGCAAAATAAAAAATTAAAACGATTAACTTTATATACAGAAAAAGTCATACAATTCATAAGTTTACTTGACAGCCGTTTACGCGTTGTTTAGTATACCTATTGAAAATATGTATCACAAAAAAAGTCCTTTTTAATTTGAAAATCATGAAAGAATACTTGAATTTAAGAATATATTTACTATTTTAGGGTTCCGTACCTTTTAAAGATAAAAGGAACCCTTATAAAATCATTTTCTTGTCCGTCGGTCTGTTTGTCTATCTGTCAACTGCCTTTAACGCTTGGAGATATCGAGTTGAAAATCAAACAATATACTCAAATCCCACAACTACCCCACGATTTACAGAAAAAAACCTATTTCTACATTTACTTTAAAAATATATATGGTCGTTTATGTCACAAAAAACGCGTAATTCAACACTATGAAGGTAATCAAAATTAAAAGGGTACTTCCAGTCGACCTAGAATTATGAAATTTGGCAAATAGCATCTACAGGTAGTACTAATTCAGGAAAAACATTACATTTGTGGTTAATTCATAAAAAATAATAGCCTAAAAAGGGAGGCAAAATCTGTTTAAAAGCCGCTTTTTGAAGTAAGATATTAGAGAAAGGCCTCTAGCTAAGCTAAGCTAAGCTTGAGTTTCAGAAAAAGATTTTTTTTCATACTTTTGCATTAAAAATTCATCCAATAACAATTATTGCAGAAACAATATAGGAAATGTCAAGGAAAAGGAAAAAAAATGTGATTTTTATACTAAAATGTAACATAATTCACATGTACAAGTGTAAATAAACGTATTATACTAATATTTAATTAAGTTAATGAATTCTTTAAGTGTATGATTATAGCTAATAAGGAATTTTAATTCACACAAACAGATAGTGATCGGCGCCATAGGACAAAACGCGGCGCCTGTAACGATACCCACATGTCCGTAATTGGAGTTGTCACGTGAACCTTCATTATTATTAGAGAAACATTTATCTATATTATTATATTTAATTTTTATCTATATTATATTATATTTTATTACATTTATCTATATTATATTTTATTATTTATATATTTTTCTTAAAAAAATAAAACAAGTTTTAAGATTTGCCTATAGATAGTAATTATGTAATTTAGAAGTAGAAAAAAAATATTTCTGTAATCTGTTTTGTATAAAACTAGCTAACTTCAACATTTATTCGATAAATTGCAATTTTTTTATTATTATCGTACAGAAAACACACGCAAAGCATAAAATATATTATATATTACACTTGACCTGCCGTACATTATATACATTACAGCCGTTTTATAGGTATAATCGGTAGGTATTCTATAAAATAGCGGATTTGATTCCTGGCAACATAATTTTGTTATATAATTCTATTTTTGTTGTCATACGTCTTATTAGATACATTTACACACTTAACGCCATAAGAACAGAACATTTCCACATCTATATATCTACGTTCCTGGAGAACCTGCTGTCGCCTGTCACGTTCATACACACTGCATAGATATTGTGTGCTTAGTAGCGTAACTGAACTGATTTTTGACTGAACTGAACTGTTCAAATTTCTGTGAGTTTCCTAAATAAGTATTTTTATATCCTAAGTGTGAAATAATACAATAAATCAATTCATTCCTCGAGTAGAGATCGAACTAGTAACCATCACGTTTACATTTATACGCAGTAACACTGTGCCATGATGGCTTAAAGAATATATTTTGCAGTTTCAATTTACATATTATCACAATATAAAATCCTATAGAGTTACACGGGACAGTAACTTGACGCCTACGTAAACAGCCGTAGGCTAACTTTAGTTCAATGGCCATATCCTAAGAATTGAACGTAACACTTAGTTTACTATATCTGGAGGCGGAATCAAATTATATTTAGGTATAAACGTAGTATCGAACTTTGATCCTTAGTGAAGTTACTTTAAAGTAATATATGGAATGATTGATTTTGTTACAACGGTACCAGAAAATGGTTAATGGGTTTGAAATATGGCCTAGACAATATGCAGACATCGACAGGATCACAACGGTAATTTTATTGGTTAAAGTGGTCTTTGATCTGATTTTAATTGTTCTTAGGTTAAGTGAAGTAATTAGGAATAAGGTACAATATTTGTTTGGTTTCTTTCAGCCCTAATTCGAAGTATTGTGTGATGAGTAGCAAAACTAAACGTTTTGGTTACCTGGGCGGTGAAATGATTTAATTTAAATATAATATACACTCTAGTCGGGGTGGAATCTACGACCATTACGTACAGTAACATGCTGCCCCACTGCGCCATAAAGGCTTCTAATAATAGTTTAGTCTAGTTTACATTTAAAATATAGGTCTCTCTACAGTTAAAACTGATTAAGCTGAGTGCAGCGCCGGATTCTGTTTCCGAACGTATCTATGAATAGAATGAAAGTGTTGAATACAATTGTCATATAACTTCTGCACACATAACAAATACCAGCAATATGTTATATTTCATTACTTTCATAGTATCAGCTGGGTGCTTAGATGGAACCTTGTGTTACGTATATTAAATTCCGTTCCCCATTTTCTACTTTTTAGTGCATTGCGTGTTGAATAGCTGTAAGCCAAGCTTTATTTTATTATCATAAAAATAATGAAAAAAAAAACACTCTTTCGAGTGGAAATGGTACTCACAACCGTCGCGTTTATAGCTGCTAATATAAATAAATATTTTTTACCGAAGAACTGAAAATATTATATATTTCTCTAGTTCTCTAGAGACTCGAACTGCAAACTGCTTTTACAGTCGCACGGTGGTGTCCCTGCACCACGACGGCGTCATCGCCGCTTTTATAATGTTTATAGAACCAAATAGCAAATCCAATAATATTTACTTAGAATGTTGCAAAATTAGTAAATAACTGAAAAACAAATGTATTTTACGCCTTGTTGTTGTATATAATACTACATAATAATAAGTATATTAGTGCCATAGCAACTGAAATAATAATATTACATTCTGTCCGTGGCCTTACACTACGGTAACTGCACATTTCATTATCAGATCGCTCGTGTTTCGTAACGCGATCCTTATGTGGTGGTAAAACTTAACTTAACTTAACTTCACGCTTTATCCCTAGCGGGGTAGTCAGAGAGA
>DWAO01002538.1:0-15759 GCA_018230605.1 Heliconius congener | reverse complement strand
TATAGTTGTCAATCAATTCTGTTTATTAAATCAATAATCATGTATTTTAAGCGGGGGAAGCCGCGAGCGGGCCGCTAGTCAATAATATAGTAGGATGAGATTAGCAATGTTTAAGATAAAAAAAACTCCTTATATTTCTATGATAATACGTACATACGAATATGTTCAAAGTAGTAAACCTTCCCCGTGTAGATGTCAAAGACATTTTACCTGTGAAAGTTCCCCAGTCTCCGGGGACCGATTAAACGTGTTAAAGTAAGAATTACAAAGTGGTGGAGAGAAGCAGCCAGTTAGCACGTAGCGAGAAATTGTCAAACCTTTGTAGAAATAACAATTCAGTATTGATGTTTCTGGAGACGTTCCCATTTTAGTAAAATTTTCTTTATCAATATACTAGCTAGTATTCATTTCTTGTTTTTCTTTTAATCGTGTTAGTAAATTGTTTTTTTTATATTATACGTTTTCGCTTTTTATTCACTAGGCTTTTTCACTGTAGCAGGTTAGCCAGCCCTCAACTTAGTGTTACACTCCACGCTATCCGCCGAATTCTGAAGCCATTGGGTGTTGAGTGGCGGAACTCTGGCTTGACGCAAAGCGCGGCGTCAACCCGAGAGGAGGAATAAAAATATTAAATATTTCATTTCCTTGAAGGTGAATCGAACCCACAACCTGTCACGTTTACAGTCATACGCTTGTAATCCTGCGCCAAGACTTGGCTCAACAGTGATACAATAGCACGATGATTACTAGTTACGTTAGGTATTATATAGTATAATGTATTAATGACAGATCGTCACCGTCAGTCGTGAATTCCATCACATATTATTTACTCTACGTGAACAATAAAAAAAAACAAAGCGACTTGTCTCTAACTAGGTGGTAACCTCTTGTTTTAAAAAATGATTTTGTAACTTTTAACCACCATAATTTAAAATGAATTAATGGATGTTGTTTGTAAAGAGTGATTAAAATAATTAAAACTCCCATTATAGGAGCCGTCAGATCGATCTCAACGGAGACATTAGTATTTTTACGGTACTATCCGTGTTGTAAAGAAATATTAAGACACTATAAAGGAAGTATAATTACTTTACGATAGAATTGTAGACTTTAAAATAATATTAGTTAATAATAGGATATGTAAATTGTATGACTTTTTCTTTAAAACTTTTTTTCATATTGAAACACCTCAGGTAGTTTCTTCCATTCATTCTTTATTTATTTTTACTATATGAATGACTGTTTCCACGAGGTCCTTGCCATTACATTATTTAAGCCTCTTTTTATTAAATTTTAAACTACTTTTTTTTATTATAAATATAAAAATGGTAATGGAATAAAACTTCATCACTAAAATTGTAATAAATTTAATACAATACAATTTTTATATCAAGAACTTGTGGTTAACTTCAATGATAATAATATTTTCCTACATAATATATGTAAATTGCTTACTATAGTTTCGAGACACCATCTGCGCTAGCTTCCACGTACGTGAACCATTTTTTAATGTTATATTCATTAAAAAATGTTTCACGTACACATTAACACAAGATCGACATTCTCAGGCAAATGTTCGCCTTCTTATTACAATAATAATTATCAAGAATGGCGCTCAGCCGACTTTTAATTGATCCTCGAGGGCGACTCGCAGATAAAACTTATCAACTTTCTCTATTACAGTTTAAGAAAACCGCCACCGTCGTTCTGTTTGGCCGATAGCGCAGTTTTCATTGCTTTGCCAGTGTAATGTGACGTGTAATCTCTATAGGATAAATAAGAAATATTTTAAGAAATTCTTAAATATATCGCTCCCAAAATATTTGAAATTTTTAAATATGTCGTGTACTCGTTTATTATTATTTTATCTTCAACTAAAATTATTAAGATTTTTTTTAACGTTATATGTGACAATTATTATTAAGGATATGAAATTTTTATAATACAAATAATGTATATTTTGTAAGTTTTAAATAATACTACATATTAAATAAATATAAATAGTTTTGTTACAAAAATTGAGTAGCTTTATATTTTTCTATGATATAATTATTATTTATTACCTACGTCCTAGTACTATAAGTATATTATTATCTATTTATTTTTTGTACCTTAAAACAATAACTGGCGCCGAATTATAATAAAACGTTTAGTGTAAACGAAACAACAAACTTCCATATTTTATTACGATCGTAATCGTAAAGCGTACTGCGTCCCGCGTAAAAGTTGCGTCTTCCCGGTCCTCTCTCCCCTTTTCAGAGATTTCATTATGGAATTAAACTAAAACTTAGATAATACAACAAATTCTAAATGCGTAATTTGTAGCTTCCCTTGTACTAATAAAATATAATTATTAAATTATATAAATCTGAATAAAATTTGTGATACAAACTATAATTTATGAGTAGTTCTATGTATGATGCAAGTGAAACGTGATATGAGGATATTTATGGAAAACAGTGAAACTAGTTATAAGGTGATAAATAGTTTTAAGATTTATTTCACTGTAATAATGTTTGAAAATTTAAAAGGCAATACGTTTATTCACAGATTTATTTATTGCTATATGAATCTACATTTACTGATTGAAAGGAATTTATAACATCATCAGTTCTATAGGTAACAAGTTTTTAATTATCGAAGCTAAAGAAGATTTACAAAATAAAAACTGTTACTGCTATAATTTGTTCCATTCTTTTCTGGAAAACAAATAAATTACATAGTTAATAGTTAGGTAAGAAATCGGGAGAGTTAGACAATTAGAGGCGCTTCTTGTAAATTTATGTGTTTACGTTCAGGGCATCTTGCAACGGTGCGTCGATTTATTTTCAATATATTACCGGAGAATGGAGAATGAACGTTACTTAAGAGGGTTCCTTAAAAATTAATGATTGTATTTGTCTGTAGTAAACATGCAAACACAGTCGCTACCTGAATATTTTTATGTTAAAAGCATGAATGGATAAAGGTGATATTTCATATTTTCAGATTTTCACAATTCTATTCATAAATGAAAAGTTTAAATATACATAATTGTTAAGAAATAAATATTCCTATTTTTAGGAACGGATAAAATATACACAAAAATTTTCGACGAAAAAAATATATATTGTACTAAAATATCTTTCTATATAACAAAAATAGTTTTTTTACAAGCTACTAAATAATCCTATTATAATTAAATTATTGTTCTTAAGTATAAAGAATCATTATCATATCAACATATTACGTAATTCAAATGTGTAGAGTGACATGTCACTCAATATACAATTTCAATATTTTTTATCTAAATTCATAACTCTATGAACATCGTCGAACCCATCCAGAGCGTCCGATATAATAACAGGTGTTCCAGCACATCCACTGTTTGCTCAAGCCTATTGAAACGCGTCAACCAATTTATCTTTTCCCTGCACACCGCACATCTCGGCCAAGCAGATAGTGCAGCAAAACACAAACGTTGACTCGGACGCGCCGGAACGTGACAATTGACAGCTAAGCCGCTACCGGGCAAGGAATGTTTTACTCCTTTTGGTCCACATTCGCACTGCGCCGCCGGTTTCTGACGACGTTATTTTTTAATCAAATATATCCGGCACGGGTGATAGACGAAAGGGTTGCCAGTAATGAAAAACTAAAAGGAAAAAGTTGCCTTTTAAGCAAATAGAGACGAGACGAAGTTGATTGGTTTTGTTAGCGAGCCTGTTGATTGGCACGGACGTAAACAATTGGCTTCAGTGTTTAAGTTGAAAGGACAATTGAAACTCAACGATATCGCTACATCGCACACAGCGCCGTTGTTCGCGGTTTGTTTTCGGTATACCTGGATGGTGCTTGACAACTAGTTTTAAAAAATAAACTTTGCTATTGACATTGCCCTTATACGATAAATTTGAACTCTTTATTTATTTTTTTTAAATAAAAGCGTATTTTATTGTTAAAGAGAGAGGTTTTGGGCATCATCGCGCAAGAACTACGTAAATTCTCGTAAATATTCACGGTGAGTAGCCATGAGGCAATAAATCAGTGATCCTCAGCCGCTATCATGAGTCCATTAGAGGTCCGTGCCACCCCGGAAATGTTTTTAATATAATCTGTTTTTTTTTCTAGTAAAAATATTTTTGCAATATGTAAAGTATTATAGTAAAAAAATACTTATATAAAAACGTACATTTGTACTCTATATACAAATATTAATCAAGAAATTTTCTTTGAGTAGAAGAGTGAGTGTTAACTTGACGTAAGTTCTCTCTATGTAACCAAAATTTGGAAAATATGCAGGTACTTCGAGACTCAAAAA
Organism: Heliconius congener; assembly: GCA_018230605.1. Taxonomy (NCBI): domain Eukaryota; kingdom Metazoa; phylum Arthropoda; class Insecta; order Lepidoptera; family Nymphalidae; genus Heliconius; species Heliconius congener. The sequence continues at coordinate 11,459 of DWAO01002538.1, read as the reverse complement.
GGTCTAACTATATTATTTTGTTACTTTATTGATGTTCATTTAAGATTTTATTTAACTATTCAAAAATCATTGCTTTGTGTTCTATTACATCAATAAAGGTCCCAAAAATCATTTTTTCTTGAATATCTTCCAAGTACTGTCTGTACTACCGATGCATTACGATTTTATTATATGTATAAATACGATCTATAATAAAAGCTTGTGGCCATACAATACTACAAAAATTGAATAAATTTCTGAAATAATTACTGAAGGTTTTAATATTATATTATTGTATCAAATATGCGCACTCGTCGACTTGAATAAATTTAACCGGTCCGAGAATTTTTGGGACTCATTACGTAGTATTTATGTGAGAAGATAAAAATATTAGGGACACGCTTAATCGGTAACGGATGAACAGGGTAGCCTTGTCCCTTTTAAATTTCTGTTTTGTAAAGTTTTAATTATATTTCTAATAAATACTTTTTTTATATGGCAATTATTTATGATAAAACACATGAGAAAATGAAAATTTCTGTAGTAATTTAGCTTTAAATCTATATTTCAATATGAGAACCTAAAACCTTAGACCCCTTTTTACAACAATTGCACGGATAAAATTGATTGTAGAAGTGCAGAACGCAATTTTTTTTAATAATATATCTTATAAAGTTCATTAAATCTATAAACAAAACACGTTGCTATGACAACGCGTATTATTATAATACGAGTCAATATCTCCTCTAGTTAATATTAACACAAATAATATTCAAATCATAACAGAAAGACACCGCGACCATAAATAAAAAAATAACACCTCATTAAGTTTCCGAAGAATGACATTTATCAAAACAAGCAAGAAGCGAGGTCGTGTCCAGGACAGTTTTAAATACTTAAATTAATTTCCCCTTGATTTTTCTTTAAGAAGTTGTAACTCTCCAAGTGGGGATAATGCGATGATATATAAAAAAGGTCCCCGTGAGCCGAGCCCTAATAAATTATACCCTCGATAACAATGGGATTTTTTAAGGGGCCTTTTGTTGCAACTTTTGATATCACCTGAAAGTATTTGAAAGTTGAATGTATATAATTTTTTTTCAGTTTCACGCTGTATCCCGCATGTGGCAGACTAGACATTCCGCTCTCCACTCTCTGCCTAATTCTGGATGCATTGTGTGTTGAATACCGGAACTCAACGCCGCGCCTTTGTCTTGACACAAGAGCGAGAAATAAAGATATTAAATAATTCGTTAGCTCGAGTGGGAATCTAACACACTAACTGCCGCGATTACACGCTTGTCCATCTGCACCACGACTGACCTTTTTGTTATTATGTAATAATAATAAATATATGCTAACTGTAAATTTGTTTTTGTATGCATATGTATATTAAATAAATAAATAATTCTGTATTATCACCACAGCAATGTAACGTAACTCCTTAATAGAACTTTACACATTATTCCACCAAACTAACTAATGATGTGTGATATTTACTACAAATGACGAAGACTCAAACAATTATTTATCTTATCGATCTGCGATCAATTCCGGTAACAACTGTTGTATAAGAATTTCAACATAGTGGTAGTAGTCTTTATTGTTTAAAAGGTATGGTTTTTAAGAGTTACTGTTTAAATTTTTGGTGTCTTTAATTCGTAATACGAAATTTAAGAATTTCTCTTGATGCTTCATTTAAAAAAAAGGTTTTTTTTTGCATTCAATAAACATTGAATTAAACAAAGAAAATAGTAAGTAGTCTCTACTACTAAAGTAACATAGTTCTTTTTCACGAACGATAAAAAATAAAGCCCTAATATCGTTTAATGTGCCTTTGGGGAGTGACTGGTCAAAGCGGAAAATTCGCCGAACATATGGTAGGGGTGTTGGCGTATGTAAAATGTAACGTATAATGTATTTGTCTTTTTTTTAACTTCACGCTGATAACGCTAATTTGTTATAGGCGAAATACACTCGCATATAACAAAAGTAGGCAGAGGAAACTTAGTGTTAAGACACTCCGTTCTCCACTTTTCGTTAAATTTTCGAGTTGATTGCGTGTTAAGTGGCGGATTTGTACTAAAATAAAATAAAAAATCATCTTTAACACTAATAATAGTAATCGAATGTTACAATTTCTCGAAATTAATACTATAGTATCATTACGGACACAATACAACTGTACAGGAGAACTGTAGGAAATATAATTTAATATTCTCTAAACTATCTTTAACTGCCAGCCCTAACTAATAAAATGGGCAATGCTACCAATTTATATCGCAATAATCCGCGTGGACATTACGTATCCGATATTATCGGCGCCCGAGGTAAGCGCTAGTTTGTGGACAAAAAACGACTCTCATTTATACGGCCACTTCTCGTGACAGGCCATCGCCTCCCCCTCTGGGCGTTACTGACTTTGTTCTTACTTTTCTCTGATAGCTAAACGGCTAAAATAGATTAAATATTAACAAGAAGGTTAATTTTACTGTTTATCAGCTTTTTTTATTTATGTAGCTACGTATAGTTGGGTAGACATTATACAGATAAAATTTAATATTAAGATATTTAATTTTTTACTAAAATACAATACATATTTAAACAAGATAAGTAGAAATATAAATATTATAACTAATCATATGTATGACACAAAAATGTGTTGACTACCGCCACACAACAAGCAATGCCTCCAGAATTTCTAATTTAATTTTTCTCCGAGCAGTGGTGAACGACAGTTTTAACGGGACCGTAGTGTCTTAACACTACGTTTCCTGACTACCCTGGAATACAACGTTAAGATAAAAAAATAATAAAATTTAAACTTAGATGTACAACTTAAATCTGTACCCTAAAAATACAAAAATATATATAAAACTGGACAAGCGCAAGTCACTTCGCCCACCGAGGGTTCCGTATAAAAATTGAAAATCTCGAGCCTGGTTTCTGGTGTATATTGGAATATGCACTCCATAATCATCTAATACCTCACTTGAACTAGCGGTTTTATAATACCAAATTTTGCCCCCTTTTAAGGTTATTATTTTTTAGGACTTAACCACAAATGTAAAGATTTCAGATTTTTTCCTAAGCTAGTTCTACCTGTAGATGCTAGCTGCTATATAAGTTTATGATGATTTTTTTCTATGAAATACCTGTACATTTTAGTTTTTCGGATTTTTCCCTTATTTATATTGTCACTTCATGCCAAATTGCATAACTGTACGTCCAAGAGAACCTATATGTTTTGGTTACGTGGCGAATTTCATATAAAATGCCGCAAAATCGATGCATAAATGCTTTGATTGTTTCTGTTGACTTAGAAGCTTGATTTTTTCTGTGCTTCAAGGGATCTGAATATTTGATATTAATTTCAACTCGATATTAATATCAGATCTCTGTATGTGTATGCTTGTGTGTGTATGTGTATGTGTGTGTTTAATATACATTTGCTTTAAGTTTAAAAATAAATATATAAGTGTTCAGTTTTTAAAACAGAAACAATTAATCATATATCACATATATTTAATATTTGAGGATTAAAAATAATGTTTCTTTTTAAAAGATGTTATAGTTTTGTGCATCAAATGTTTATATTTATTTTTAAATTTAGCAATAATTATAAGCCTTAAGGGACGCAGTAGGCTATTCCAAATTCAAATTCAAAGTCACGATAGCGTGACGTGTTTTGGTGAAGGTATTTTACTAGATTCCGCTTAAATGGTGATAAGTGAGTTTTTCAAATTATGTTTCAATTATGTATTCGCCCATAGCAGGATAGACAGAGGGAACCTGGAAATTTAGTGTAAATGCACTCTGTTTTCATATAAACACTTCTGTTCGTCACTTTCCGCCGATATCTAGAGGCATTGCGTCTAGAACTTAACGCGGAACTTAACGCCACTCTTTGTCTGTTACCAGAGCAAAGAAATGAAAATATTAAATATCTCATTCCCTCGAGTGCGAATGGAAACCGCAACCGGCCGCTTTTACAGTCACACGCTTGTCCCCTGCGCCATAATTGACTTCATCAGTTTCATTCCATGTAATCTTGATAAAACTAGTTTGTATAATTGTGCCTCTGCAAGTTTTGTTTCGTTTTCTCTGATCATGAGATGGTAGGTTGTTATAGATGATAATTCGGTTTCCTTGGTATTGTTGTAATAAGCGCAAATAAAAAGTAATTAGCAGTGTGTGAGGATATTATTTTTATTTTACTTTTACTTCACAGGTAAACTATCATCATATAATTGTGTTGGTGTCATCCTGTTGAAATTTCGCAAAATTTCGCTTACGTTATCTTAACGTGATGGAATATTTAACTACCTTTGCAATATTCAATTTGAAAATAGCTTGATAAGCTATTAATAGCTTGATAAGCTATTAAAAATAACGTTGAGATGACAAAAGGTAAACTCTGCGCTTGTCCAAATAAAGTTTCAGTCGTGAAATAAAATGCTTTTTCCTTTTATCGCGATCACAAACATGGCTGTGCGCATTGTGATGTAATTGAAAAATCAGTGCCTCGAACTACATTCAGCGTTTCTATCTATTATTCAGTCGACAATCAAGTGGAATTCCGAAAAACGAAGTGAAAAACACCCGCCTGTTGTTTCTCCACGATGTGACGTATTAAAAATTCAGGACCTTAATCGTACCGATGACCAAACAAAAGCGTTCAAATTGCAACGAATCACGATAGTTTACTATTTATCTGATAAATTACTTAAACCCTTTGTACGGAAGAGTTTTATAAATGAGTTGAGGCGTTCTTTGCATCGCTCTATCCGTATAATGTTAGATTAAAAATTGACAAAAATGATTCCTTGGCAATTCTTTAAAATATCCAGTACTATTTCAATCATTTATGTATAATTAAAATAATATAATATAAAATAGTTTTTCCAGACTGGCACACCTAATGTGCTCTAGCTAAATAATAAAAAATAATTAAATGCATTTTTAACATAATCAACAATTTAAAATTCAATAATTTGTAATTGAACATGAATAATTTTTTTCACACAATAAAATTGAACAGATGTTCAATCATCACGTAGTTGAACGTCTGGAACAAATAAAATATATTGAAAATTAAGGCACAGCACTACGGAACAGCGCAAAGCACGTCGTTGATAATCACTACTCAAAACAACAATGTCTCAAAGATTTGCTAATAAATTTGAATGATAAATATTGAGTGGTATCTCTTGAATATTATTGAACAGACAACACAAAGGATGGTCGTTTGCAGCATGGCAGGGCATGGATGGCAGGATCAATGAAAACTGTTCTGCATCAGTTCAAATACTACTAATATGTGCCATCTAATATATCATATCTTCATCTTTATAAGTGTATATACTATATTTGACTCTTAATATTTATGCAAAGTAAATCGTGGGTATGGTAAGTGTTGTGGTTTCTACTGTACCTATCTATACTAAGGCGTGTAACAAAATCACAAGATAAAAATAAAGATTCCTTTGATATTTTCCTTAGCCATATGCGGGTGCACCGTTCCCTTCATCAGTGGGGGAAAATCTGCGGACTCATCAAAACAATAAACAAAGTATCGGAACCCTATTTTATTATGTTATTATGCACGCCGCTCTATGATTTACGCTGCACAATGTATGAAAAATCAATGTTTATCCAGAATATTATTAATTTAACAGCTTTTATTACATAAAAAATTCGTTTTACGCAAGTTTAAATATTGAAAATATTTTAAGTTATTAAAAATCATTCGAGAAAAATATTCCTACATTTCACATTTCTATTTATTTTTATCAACATTGTTCTGAAGTCAGATTGAAAAACCCACAAATAGAACTTTAAAATTAAATAAACTTATTTAGAAAACGTATAAAAATTTGAATTTGAGGCGCGGGTTCTAGTCCCGCTACGTTTAAATTTGTATACGTTTTATAAATAAGATTTTTTTATTGTTATAATGAATTCCTGGAACGGCCTTAGTTTCAAGGACATAGTGCAAAAAGAGAGTCACAGGTGCCTTAAGACCTTTCCACTAGGTTCCTAGTAATAAGGACGCAACCCGTTACAAAACGAATGGTTAGTGCTCAAGGTGGCAGCCCCTTCATGGAGCTAGGACACAGGAGGTAATCACCTTTTTATTTGTAGTTACCCTGATTACGAACGGAAAAGAATATTTTTCGGACCGAATTATTAATTTTACAACTGGAAAAATGTCCACCAGGACCAGGACAATACTCAGTCGCGGCTGTAGCGCGTTACGTGATATTGAAAAGGCCTAAATAGAATTTTTGGATACCATAAGATTATCAATCAAGAGGCATTTGCCGGTACAAATTTATCATAAGCGTCTTATTGTGACGCCCACGCCGGAGCACACAATATCCATCGGATATCCGGAGGGGAGCTCGACATCATATTTTTATCATCATTACGTCAAATTTAGGCTACATTTATAAGGATAAGACAGGAGGAGAACTATCGGGAAGTGATTATAACAATGCTAAATCTATTCTAAGCTTGCCATTACAAAAATTTTAAGTAACTGTAAAAACAATATTGACAAGCAAAGCCTATTCATATTTATTAGGAATATTTACAGAAAAAAAATGTATAGAACCAATATCCAATGAATCTTATACAGATGCTGCCAGTCTATTAAAACTCTAGCCGATTCTTTTTAACAGAACTGCCTTCTCAACCGGTGGTAGCCTTATGTTTATTTAACGATTCAAAAATTATTGAGTAAAAAATATTTTCAAGCGCGACAGTTGTGGGTTCGTTTAACACTAGGGGCAATAAAAAAGTTGATATTTTTATTTCTTTCCTCTAGTAACAAGACATAGGTATATTCATAATGAGTTATTTTATGTAAAAAAACATACCATCATCGTAAAAATAATTTAATTTAATTTAATATTTTCTTTAAAATATGTCTATGTTAAGCTTCTTCTGTTATTTTGATGTCTAAGTTCGCTATATTTTTAACGGGGCTCCGCATCTTATTGGCTGATTAATGATTGTATAGTCACCTAGTGAGTTTGGAAAACAGAATTTTGAAATGCTTACCATAAATAATTAAGATTTGATTAGAGTTCTATGCATTTCTTATACAGTTGGAAAAATATAACATAAAAATGACGAATGTACGGTACATTGGATAAGTGAATTTCTTAAAAACTTAACAAGCTATATACATATGTGAAGGGTATTTTAAAATTCTGATGTTTGGCACAACAAATCTGAACTGAATACTTTAGATATTTGTAGATTTGTTTGGCTGTCATAAAAATCAAGTATTTATACATACTAGAGAACGAATTAACACGTATAAAACGTGTTGCCATTAATCAAACATATTAGAATGTATTTTATTTATATAATTAATTGAATGACAGAAACCTAGTGCTAAGACGCTCCGTTCCGCCGGACTTTAGAGACATTGCGTGTTGGGTGGTAGAACACTACGCACCGGACTCGTGTCTTATCAAAATATTAATAAATAATAATTCACTGTCGTGTAAAATTATTAATGGATTTGTAAAATATAAACTATAAACTAATATTCATATAATTTTTATGTAACCAATAGGTTTTCTGATATTTTTGATATCAAACTAATATATCCGAAAAGGCAAAAAACATAACGAACTCTCTGCATGTGCTACCTACCTAATTTAAATATATAAGTCATATTATATATTTTTTATTCAATATAAACTGTAGTATAATGTTTTTTTATATTCATAATTCGATGAGTAATGGCCAGTATCATATTTTTTTTGTTTTAAAAAAGTTTATTGTAATTAATTTGTAGTAAATTTTAAATACCCCTGAGATGAAAAAAATATTTTTAGTCCTTAAAATAAAAAAATACAAATAGAATTAATTGAATGTATTGTTTATGTATTATTTAAAAAATACTAATCTGCACTCCTTCTTGATATAAAATATACCGTGTGTGTAATTATAAGATTTTCGTAAAAAGAATTGAAAAACTAAGCGTATGATTCGCTTAAAAAATATATAATATATACGAGTACTTTTACAACGCAAAAAAATATAATTAAAAAAATACTACTAAAATGATCTAAAAATATTCTCTCTTTACTTATTAAGAAAACGATGGATATATCTTTCCTAAGTGTGGAAAAACCCTTTAATTTTTTTTTAAATATCCTTTAATTCCTTTTTCTATTATATAAAATGAGTGAATTACGAAGTCATTAAATTTATGTTGCGATAAACAACAAGATTTTAATCAAATCAAAGTGATTTACTAAATTAATATTTTTTTATTATTATGTGATTTTATAATACTGCTTCTAAAAATGTTTAACTTCTTCAATTTGTATTAGGAAATATATATTTTATATGATACAAGTACAACCACATACATATTTATATTATAAAGTATATAGATATTTTTACCTTCACGCTGTATCCAGCACACAGCAGGGTAGGTAGGAGAACCTAGTATTAAGACATTCGGTTCCCCATTTTCCGACGCATTCTGGAGCCATAGCATGTTGATTGGGGGAACTTAACACCGCGCTTTGCCTCAACACCAGAGCGAAGAAATGAAAATATAAAACATTTCAATTTCTCGAGTGGGAATCAAATTCATAACCTGTACCGTTCACAGTCACACGCTTATATCTCTACGCCAATGCTAGTCTCAATATATCAATCATTTAAATCTCAGATTTTGTTAAATTTTTCAAAGACGATTTAGCACTAAAACACTATTCACTGTAAATAATATTTAATTTTATACTTTAAGAAATTCTTTGATAATCTCAGTAACAATTGCTACTTAAAAGTATGCTTCTTAAAACATATGCTTCACTAGGTACCAATCAATCGTCTAGAAAGTTGAGCCGATCAATAAGCGAATCGCCATATCCTATAGAACACGGCCATTTTAAAATACCTATTTTTCACCCAAATTCCATTTATTCAAATGGTATTCTAAAATTAGACGTGTTACACGAAATCGTCTCTTTCAAGAGTCCATGCCTTAAGCTATGAAGGAGGTGTGGTAGGCGTGTCAAATTTTGACCACGCCTACGCACAGGGCGTGTCAATCTATCTATACAGATATTAAAAATAATATACTTTTATGTGCACGTTCTATAGGTTCTTTTATTATCTTTAGACACTAATAAAAATGAATGGTTTGTGAAATGCATTTTATGATGTGATTTGCTTTAAATGTGGTAATAGTTGTAATTAGGAAGCAATATGTCTTAACTGACCAATATGTATTTGTTTTATTATAAGACATCAATCTTTATTAAAATTATTTAGTCCCTAAACAATCCATAATAAAACTATCATAGTAGTTTTTCTTTGTTTTACATAAAACCACGTATTCGAAAATACCAATAAATTAAGTGTAGTGTACCCAAAATTCAAATATTTAAAATAGAGAAAAAGGAAAAAAACCTAGCCTCAGCATAATAAAATTTATCTAAATTAAAAATATATAAATAACACCTATAGTAAATCAATACTAATTCAATACACAAAATTTATGTAAAATTTTAACTAAGTACTAAGTAGTCACAAGTGCTACGACGATCTACGAAATGAATCTAACCTAAAAATCGAGGCGGGGCTTTCGTACAGCGTAGCACAAAGTTTCCCGCTACTACGCGAAAAATTAAACCAGCAGCCTGAGAACCATTTATAAAAGAACTTTACCGTTGTAAGCTTACACCCTGTAAAGTCCTGAAATAGAACAAGGCAGGAGGAGGTAAGAAGCTCAATATGTTTTGGACAAGTATGTGAGAAAATGCATGGCAGTGAGGGATGAAAAGGAATTCGACAGGATGTATTACGTAACGTCAGTTAAGCGCCGGCAGTGTAGGAGAGAACACGTTCGGTTCGGTCTTCTAAGTACACAATAAACAACAACAACGTGTTTAGATTCGTAAACAACATTTTGGAAGTTACCTTCGAAGCAAAGGTAGGTTTAATAGCGGGAATGTGTAGTTTTATTTTCACATAACCTGTATTATAAAATGTTGATTATATTTTATTTTTGTATTTCCTTAAGTATTAAGTTTACTTTAGTTGATTGTTTTATTTTTCAATATATATGTTAAAATTTTACAAAATAAAAATAAAATAAAATTGTTTGAAAATAAAGTAAAAAAATATACAAAAACAATTTTCAAAATGTAATATGAAAAAGTAATAGAATAATAATATTCTGAAATGCAAAGGTGTACTTAATATTATAATTGATATAATATAAGCGTAAAAGTTCAATATTAACATATTTATAATAAAAATATAATGTACATTGAACGTATAATAACCTACAATTGTATTGACTTTCAATTAAATATAAAAATAGGATTGTTGATTAAAATATTTTGTTTTAATGTCTTCTTTAATTTGATTTGTTTTTTTCAATATTGTCATATCCGGTAATATTAAAATTTTTAATATAAAAACCGTATTTATATAATATTGTACTTAATTTAATTGGTAAGCTCCATCGTCTATTTTTTTCATTGTTTTTTTTGTAAATTTTATTGATTTATTTAATGCAAGAATATTAATTCTCATATATAAATAAATAAATCAGCTTCACGCTGTATTCCGCTTTCAACAGAGTAAGGGAGAGGTAACGTAGTGTTAAGACACTCCCTTCCCCACTTTCTGCCGACTTCTGGAGGCTTTGCGTGTTGAGTGGTGAAACTTAACGCTGCGCGTTGCCTCGACACCAAAGCGAAGAAATGAAAATATAGACGTAAATAAATATTTCGATCCTACATTAGGGATCTACATCCAGTCATGTTTACAGCCACACTTTATACCCTTGCGCCACGACTGGCCTCACTCATATAGTAATTAATATTTTCTGTAATAGAAGGAGACTAGCAATTTACCTGACTTTAAAATTTTTGAAATTGAAATTTATTTACTCTTCCTTTATCTATTCTACATTACTTAACTTTTTTTATTCTATTTGACTTATTAAAGAATTAATAAAGCCGACATTGGTGCTTACTATAATTAATTATAAATTTGTATTTCAATGCAAAATATACTAAGGAAATAATAAATAAAAATATTTAGTGCTTCCGTAGTAAATTTTGTCTATATTAAAACCGTAAATATTATAATCTTGAACTACTATTAAAACAGAAATTTAGTTATATTTATAGAAAAAAACAATAAATAAAAAAAACTTCCCTGACGGCACCATTAATCCGAAATCTTGAGGAAGTGGTAGGTAGTAGTGGGAGTTATAAGTTAGGACGGACATTAAAAAATAATAATGCTTAAAATTAAATTCATGAGAAAAAACAATAAATATTTTTTCAGGTTACAATATTTCAAAGCCGAGAGGCCGGTCGTGGCGCAGCGGCACAAGCTGTGACTATAAACCGACTGGTTGTGGGTTTGATCCCCGCTCGAGGAGATAAAATATTTACTTAAATTTATATTTCCATTTCTTCGCTCTGGTG